>WOXC01000047.1:0-232500 GCA_011680675.1 Gymnobelideus leadbeateri
TTACTGATCCCCAGTCATCTTGCTGTATAGAAAAGTAACGCATACATAATATTCCAACAGATAGTGAAAGAATGAATGAATTATCCCTACCAAAGATAGGCAAAGACTAGATAAATGCTGGCACTGTGGCACAAGAGAGTTATACAATATGATATATCCTAGTTTCAATAACAGAAATCTAAAAAAATAAGAGAAGAATTTAGTTTTCATGGGAAAACAAGTTGCTTTTATATATGGCAGTTGGTGCTATATATATATATATATATATATATATATATATATATATATATATATATATATATATTCAGTTTTAGGTGTCAGCATAACATCTAAGTGAAGATTAGCTATAGGCATTTGGGCATCAAATAATATAGAGGTAAGTTTTCTCTAGTTCAACTTCTTCATTTTACAAAATAGAAACTGAAAACCAAGGATATTAAGTGTTTGCTTTTTCCCAAGTTTGAAAAGCTTTCTGTAGAAGAATAAGGACTTAAGCCTGGGTTTTGTGAATACACTTAGACAATCATGCTCTTTCGTCTCCAACAATTTGCTGACTGGACTGGAGTTCTGAAATGTGCTTCACAGGAGAGATATAGATAGAGAAGTGAAAGTAGAAGTGATGTAAATGAATGAGGTTACAAGATAGAAAATATGTAGTGAGAGAAAATACGTAAGAATATATAAGGGCAGAATCTGGGAAATTACTTATATATATATTATATATATATATATATATTTGTATGTGTGTGTGTATATATATATTCGTATATATACACACACATACATATACATGCATGTATATATATATATATATATATATGTGCAAAAATTGCAAATATGTTAGATAGATAGATCTACTTATCATCTATCTATTTTCTGTATAGCCTGGAAAATAAACCCTTACCTGAGAAATTTGATACAAAGATATTATCTTCCAATTTGACTAATTATCTTCTTATCCTTGATATTTAAATTTTGTTTGCAAATAAGTTTTTTTTTTCATATCAATGTGATCAAAATTTTCAATTTTACCTTTCATAATTACTTTTAACTCTTGTTTGGTTAAGAAGCCATATACTACCCATAGAACAGAAAGGTACATGATCTACTTTCCCTCCATTTTTTTCCTGTCATGATTTTAATATTTACCTTATATATTCATTTTGAAATTTATTCTGGATTATCATTATCATGATCTAATTCTACTTTCTACAAGATTGCCCTTCTTTTAGCAATTACCTAGCTGTTCTTATATATCTGCTACGATTTTAATAGTAATTTATGTTTTATGAGTTTCTTGAATAGTGGGTAAATAAATTTGATTATTTCTGATTGTTTCTTTTCTTCTCTAATTCATTGATTTTAGTTTTAAATTTTAATCTGTATGATTTTGATTCCCCTTCATTTTCATCATTTTCATTATCTTTCTTTAATATCTGGATATTTTATATTCATAGGTAAATTTTGTTAGTATTCTACAAAATTCTGTAAGTATTCATTTAATAGTTTGACCAGTAGAGTAATAACCTTTGAATTAGTTTTGGTAGTGTTGTCATTTTTGTTATATTGACATAGTCTAACCATGAGCACTCAATATTCCTCCATATTCCCTACGGGAGCATTCTGTTATTGAATCTATGCAAATATTTTGTGAGCTATTGAACATGAAATATTTTATGAATCTCATGGTTATTTTGTATTTATTTTGTTTTTATTTTTTTAAACAAATGCTTTATTAACTTCTGTTTTACATCATTCATTTCCGCCAGATTTTGAGTTACAATCATTTCCCCCCCGTTATTCCCCTACACAACCTCCCAGAATAGCAGTCCCACAAGATATCACTTCCTCCAATCTGCTCTCTCCCATACCTTCTCCCATAGCCCCTTCGAATTTTCCATTAGAGGAAGGTGAATGTTTGTGTCCCAATGCCTGCATATCTTATCTCCCAATTATAAGCAAAATAGTATTAATAATAGTATTTTTATATATTTGAAACATTTAATCTTACAACCTCGAATTTCAGATCGATTTCCTTCCTCCCTTGTCACCCATTCCCTCTTGGGAGATAAGTAATTCAGTATATGTTGTACATGTCTAGCTATGCAAAACATAATCATAGTAGATATATTGTACAAGGTTGCTCATAATTTGCTCCTACTCATCCCACCCCCCACCTGGTCCATTCCCTACGTGATCCTGTCCCTCTTCTATAGTGGGTACTTCTAATCTCCCCTCACCCCAAGGATGCTCCCCCATCAATCATCCCTCCTCTCATCTCCCTTCCCCCTATTCTGCTTCAGGTTGAGATATCCCATTTAGGATGTATGTCATTTTCTCCCTGAACCAAATTCAATGAGGAGGTGGATTTGCCTTTTTTTTCCCTTCCTATTCTCCCCCTCCCTTGCAACCACTTCACCTTGCTTCTTCTACATGAGATAGTTTACCCTACCCTGTCTTTCCCCATCTCCTCTTGCCACTTTCCTCTCTCACCTCATAATTTCATCCCTTGAGTATTCTCCCTTCCCAACAAATTCAACCTATGCCCTCTATCCACATACACACACATTCACATATGTATTCATATGACCACACACCCTTCTTCCATTATTTTCATAGCGAGAAAGATATCATTACTCACAGTTATTGTTTTTCCATATAGGAATGTAAATAGTTCAACTTTGATAAGTTCCTTTTGATTTCTTTTCCCTGATTACCTTCTAGGCATCTCTTGCTTCTTATGTCTGGATGTCAAATTTTCTATTCAACTCTGGTTTTTTTCCTCAAGAATGCTTGAAAGTCCTCTATTCCATTGAATGACCATATTTTCCCCTGAAACAAAATACTCAGTTTTGCTGCGTAAGTGACCCTTGGGTTCATTCTCAGTTCTTTTGCCCTCTGGAATATCATATTCCATGCCCTTCAGTCCCTCAGTGTAGAAGCTGCCAGGTCCTGGGCTATTCTGATTGTGTTTCCACAATATTGAATTGTTTTTTCCTGGCTGCTTGTAGTATTTTCTCCTTGATCTGGGGATTCTGGAACCTGGCTATAATATTCCTGGGAGTTTCCTTTTTGGGATCTTTTTCAGGAGTTATCGGTGGATTCTTTCAATCTCTATTTTGCCCTCTGGATCTAAAACATCAGGGCAATTTTCCTTGAGAATTTCTTGAAGGGTGATTTCTAGGTTCTTCCTTTGATCATGGCTTTCAAGTAGTCCAATAACTTTTAAATTGTCTCTCCTGGATCTATTCTCCAGGTCAGTGGTTTTTCCCATGAGATATTTCACATTGCCTTCTAATCTTTCTTTTGTTTGGATCTGCTTAACAGCATCTTGATTTCTCATAAAGTCACTAGCTTCCATTTGCTCCAGTCTAACTCTGAAGGAATGAATCTCCTCAGTGAACTTTTGAGATTCTTTTTCCATCTGGAAAATTCGACTTTTTAAGGCATTCTTCTCCTCGTTGCCCTTTGGGCCTCCTTTGCCATTTGAGTCAGTCTATTTTTTTTTTTTTTAAGCAATTGGGGTTAAGTAACTTGCTCAAGGTTACACGGCTAGTCATTATTTATGCGTGGGTGCTCATTTTCTGAGGCCGGATCTGATCTCGGGTCATCCAAACTCTGAGGCCGGTGCTCTTACTCACTGCTCCACCTAGTCGCCCCTTTAGGGCAATTGGGGTTAAGTAACTTGCCCAAGGTTACACGGCTAGGTTTTTTTGTTTGTATGGATTAAGTGTCAGAGGCCGCTCCGAACTCAGGTCCTTCTGATTCCAGGGCCGGCGCTCTATTCACTGCGCCACCTAGCCGCCCCCAGTCTATTTTTTAAGGTGTTGTTTTCCTCAGTCAGGCTGTTGACCCTCATTTCATACTTTTCCTGCATTCTTCTCATTTCTCTTTCCAATTTTTCCTCCACTTTTCTTATTTGATTTTTAAAGTCCTTCTTAAGGTCTTTTATGTCCTGCAACCTGCTCATGTTTTCTCCTGGGGCTTTTGGAGCAGGACTTCTGACCTCACAGTCCTTTTCCCACTCTATGCCCCCAAAATAGGAGTCTAGGGTTGCATTTTTCTGTTTAATTGGTTTCCTTTGCCTTGGCATGTTGTCACTTAATTACTTGACTTTTGGGCTTGTTGCCACACTATGGCTCTGCTGCCAGACAGGAATTTTCATCCGAACGTGTGGCGGACAATTTCCATTTCTGGAAGCTGGAAGCCCACCCATGACCTCCACCCCAGATCACAATCCAGATCCAAGGAGGTTAAAGCAAGAGTGATTACCCCCCAAGACTGATTGCTGGATCTCCCTACAGTTTGCAGGCCGGGAGCTGGAGCTGCCTCTGAAAACTTCAAAATGGAGTGTGTCCTCAGCGGCTTCTAGCCCCCAGGGGAGGAAGCCCACACATGCCCCAAATACTGGCCCCAAGGTCCATAGGGCACTAACCTCTTACTTTGTCCTAGGCATGTCTATGTTGATAATTCTGGAATTGCCACAGCTGCTGGTGTTCTGGGGTCTTTCCATCTGGCTGCTGGCCCTGCCGCCCTGGGGCTAAAACCTCGGCTCATGTGGACCTGGGCTCAGCTCGGTTCTGCTTGGCTCGGCTCCCCAAGGTCTGCATGCTACGTGCTGCTTGCTCCCAAACCGCTGCGCTGGTCCTTCCTGCAGGGCTGCTGGGCTGTCCTCAGCAGGAGGTTAGCTTCTGTGTGTTGTTATGTGGGTGCTGGGGCTCCAGAAGTTATTCAGAGTCCCCTTTTACGTAACTTGGAGGAAATCTGGGGGCAGAGTGGCTTGGATGAGCTGTTTCTACTCCGCTATTTTGACTTTCAAGCATTCTTGAGGAAAAAACCAGAGTTGAATAGAAAATTTAATATTCAAATACAAGAAGCAAGAGATGCTTTAGAAGTTAAACAGGGAAAAGTAATCACTATGAACTTATCAAAGTTGAACTATTTACATTCCTGCAGGGAAAAACAATAACTGTAACTGATGAAACTTTTCTCAGTGTGAAAATCGTTGAAAAAGGGTATATGGGCATATGAATACATATGTGAATGTGTTCATATATGTTTTCAGGTATACATAGATAGAAGGCACAGGTTGCATTTAATAGGAAGGGATGATACTTAAAAGGTGAGGTTAAGAGGTGAGAGAGTAATGTGGTGAGGGGGAATGGGAAGAGACAATGGGGTGAACTGTCTCATGTAGAGAAGGCAGTATTTGCAGGGGAGGGGAAGAACGGGAAGGCAAAAAGGCAAAACCTTATTCTCACTGAATTTGGACCAGGGAGAGAATGACATGCATACTAAATAGGGTGTCCCACCCTACAGGAATATGGGGGGAGGGGGATGGGAGAAGGTGGTGGAGGGAAGGACAGGCTTGGGGGGAGGGAAGTTGGAAGCACCCATTTTTGAAAAGTGCTGGATCAAGGTGGGGAGTGGACCACATGGAAGATGGGAGGGAGAGAAATATAGTCAATCTTTTACTATATATCTACTATGGTAATGTTTTGCATAGCTACATATGCACAGCATATCCTGAGGTGCTTATCTTCCTTTTAAAATCACATTAAAATATATACATATACATATATATACTATGATTAATACTAGTTTGCAAATAATTGGGAGAAAAGATGTGCAGGCATGGGGTGTGGGGATTCACCTCTCCCTACTGGAAAAGTTGAAGGGGGTATGGGAGAAGAGATGGGAGAGAGCAGATTGGTGTAGGGGATATCCTGTTTGACTGTTATTCTGGGGCAGTGGGTAGTGGAAAAATGGGGAAAAATTATAACTCAAAATCTGACAGAAATGAATGATGTAAACCAGAAGTTAATAAAGTTTTTGGAAAAGAAATATTGACTCCACATTTCATAATGTCTTCTATCTCTTGTTTATTGATAAATACTTCCCTAATCCATAAATCTGACAGATAAACTATTCTTTGCTCTCCTAATTTGCTTATAATATGGACCTTTATATGAAAATGTGTATCCATTTTGACTTTATCTTGGTATAGAGTGTAAGATATTGGTCTATGCCTAGTTTCTGTCATATTATATTCCAGTTTCCCCTGCATTTTTTGTTAAATAGCTATCCCAGAGGCTGGAATCTTTGGGTATATCAAAAAGCAGATTGCAGGGAAACTTCTTGTAGTATATCTATTCTCCTTGCATATGATACCTACTTTACTAAAAATAAATATTTTTATAGCATTTGAAAATTCTTGGATGTCTTTACTTCATGCAGTTTTCAGCAAAAAAAAAAATGCTATATTGTGTCAATGGATTTTTTTTCTCTTTATCTATTGATATATTTGAGTTTTGAATTATTTTTGCGTATGATTGACTGTATTCATTGTTTTTCTAAGATTGAACCATCATTTCATCTCTGGTAGAAATTCAATTTTATCATAATGACTTTATGGAAAAATTGCAAAACTGTGTTTGAATGGATTTTATTTTCAAACTTTACATTAATTTTCCTATTAATGATATTGGTCTGTAACTCTTCTTTGCATTAAACTTTTTTACCTTAGCTATTGGGGTTATACACACACACACACACACACACACACACATACATGTACATATATACACATACATACATACATATATATACATATACGCATAGAAACATATATACACACATACTTATATACATCATACATACATACATATAGATATACATAGACATACAAACATACATATATATTTGTGTGTATATATATGTGTATATAAATACATATGTGTATATAAATATATATGTTTATATATGTGTGTGTATATATATATATATATATATATATATATATATATATATATATATATATATATATACATAGCAATTGAGGTTAAGTAACTTACACAAGGCTACACAGATAGTTATTTTTGTGTGGGTGCTAATTATCTGAGGCTGGGACCAATCCTGGGTCCTCCCAACTCTGAGACCAGTGCTCTTACTGAACCACCTAGACACCCTGGGTTATATATTTTTCATAAAAGGAGGCTGGTTAGTTCTTGATTTCTCAACATTTTAGACTAATTTATGTAATATTAATATAAGTTTTTCTTTAAATATTTGATAGAATTTTCTTGTGAATATCAAGAGCAGTTTTTTTTTTTCTTTTGGTAGTTGCTTAGCAGAGATGTTTATTTTGTTTTCTCAGTTTAAATTAATATCTTTACCTGGTCTTCTGGCAGTTTGAGTATTTTATATTTTCTCTCTTTGTTTTGTGATCTCAGTTTTGTTAGCATATAACTGCCTAGTAGGATCTGATAATCCATTTTACTCCATCTGGTTTTGATGTTATTTTACATGCTTTGTTTGCTATTTTGTTGCCTTGAATTTGTAATAAGGTTTACTAAATGTTTATAAATTTGGTTACTCTTTTTTAATGAAACCATGGACTTGTTAATTAATAAAGTATTTGTAATGCTTAAATCAAGCAAATTGGAGCAGAGATCTGTACAAGTACCCCCTACCATACCCCCTTCGAGTTTGCCATTAGGGCAAGGTGAATCTCTGTGCTCCAATGCCTGCATATCTTATCCCCCAATTACATGCAAAATAGTATTAATAATAGTATTTATATAGATTTGAAACATTTAATTTTAAAACTTCGAATTTCAGATCCATTCCCTTCCCCCCTTGTCACCCACTCCCTCTGGGAAGATAAGCAATTCAGTATGTGTTGTACATGTATAGCTATGCAAAACATAACCATAGTAGATATATTGTAAAAGACTGCTTATATTTTCCTCCCACCCATCCCACCCCAACCAGGTCGATTCCCTAATTTGATCCTGTGAGTTGTCTTAAAATGCAATATTCCAAACTGAGTGTAATAGAATTCTTTTGATTCTAACAAAGAACACTGTGAAATAACCTTCATTTTTCTGTGCAACATCGTAGTTTTTGTTTTTTTGAAGTGATCACATTATTCAAATCATCTTAAACATCTATTTATTAAACATTTACTATGTGAATTGTATTCTGCTAGATATGGGGATGAAATGATGAAGATAAAATAACCTTTATTTTCAAGGTACTTTAATTTGCTGAGGAAACATAAATATCTCTACAGGTAAATACAACAAAGCTAAAGAACACCAAGAACTGGATCAGGGAAGGCTTCACAAAGATAGGGTCTCCTGAGCTCCAATAAGAAATTACATGCCAAGTTTGAAAAATAACCAATCATCAAGTTAGACAGAAAATACAATGCATGAAAGGGAGTAGTATGAAATAAGACTAGAAAAGTAAACAAAACTGGTTGTTAAGGGTCTGAAATACAAGGAAAGAAGGTAGTTTGGAGTTGTAACTATACCACCATAAACTTTGAAATAAAAGTTATATCCACATTTCCATACCACAGGAAAACAATTTTGGAAAAGGAAAATTCAAGAAATATTTTTGAGGTGTCATAAGAACTACTGATAAAATATGAGGGTGGTAAAGAAGAAATAATCTAGGATGACAGTAAGGTAGCCATCCTGAATGCTTAGGAAAATGGTGGTATCCTCCATTATGACAAGAATGTTTAGATGTCATTTTAGGAAGATGATGAGTTCCATTCTGAATATATCAAGCTTGGAATGCTGATAGAGTCATCCAGAAAGCAATGTAGGCTTGGAATTCTGGAAAGAGTTTAGGACTAGATATATAAATGTGTGTCATCAGCATAGAGATTAAAAATAATCATGAAAGGACCGGATAAAATAAGGATTATTCCTTTATATTGATCTAATGACCATCTAAAATGACTCACTTTCACATGTACTAGAATTAGTCTACATAAATATTTTAATACATTAAAAATTCTATCAGGTTTACTTTATAATTATTGTAACTTCAATCATTTTAGTTTTGTTCCATCATGTAGCCTTTCAAAGTATTTTTAAAATTCTAATTCCTTATTGAAAACATTATCTATCCCAACAAGCATTTCATCATCAACAAACTGGATAAGTTAAGTCATCGGTAATTTTAGCCAAGTCACTGATGAAAATATTGACCATGAAAGACTAAAACACAGTCTTATGGAATATTAAGGTTGACAGTAATTAATTACATGCTGTGGGAATAGGTAATTTGATAAATCAGTGACGCAAATAAATGCACCATACACTTGCTGATCTCTCTCTCTCTCTCTCTCTCTCTCTCTCTCTCTCTCTCTCTCTCTCTCTCTCTCTCTCTCTCTCTCTCTCTCCATATATATATATATATATATGTTAGAGAGAAGATATTGAAAAAAGATTCTTGCAGAAATAATGAATCAATATGCATACAGCTTATTTTCCTGGTGTACTAACCCAATAATAAAATGATAAAAGATCAATGGTTTAATCTTGCAAGATGTGTTCTAAATGAAGCTATAATTGTTCTTCACGATCATTTCTTCCACAAATGTCCACACTGTGTTCATTAATGTTTATAAATAATTTTAGTGAAAGAGGCACCAATATCATTGCTATATACATTCTAGAATATTCTTTCTTAAAAATTGATAAATTTTCTTATATGAAATTTTATAGACTTTCTCCTGTTTTTCATCAGTGTTTGACAAATCAAAGTTCAGCAATCAAATTTTTTCTGCTTCATTGAAATGGAATTTATCTTAGCTCTAATATTTGAGTTCACTTAATGTAATTGAGTAGTCTCTATTTTATCTTTAAATACACATTTACTTATTTCATTAAATATTACTCAATTATATTTTAATATTTTTTGTAGTGAATTTCTTTTTTTTAAAACAAATGCTTTATTAACTTCTGTTTTACATCATTCATTTCCGCCAGATTTTGAATTACAATCATTTTCCCCCGATCATTCCCCTACCCAACCTCCCAGAATAGTAGTCCCACAACATATCACTTCCTCCAATCTGCTCTCTCCCAAACCTTCTCCCATACCCCCATCGACTTTTCCATTAGAGGAAGGTGAGTCTTTGTGTCCCAATGCCTGCACATCTTATCTCCCTATTACAAGCAAAAGAGTATTAATAATAGTATTTATATATATTTGAAACATTTAATGTTACTACCTCGAATTTCAGATCCATTTCCTTCCTCCCTTGTCACCCATTCCTTCTTGGGAGATAAGTAATTCAGTATATGTTGTACATCTCTAGCTATGCAAAACATTATCATAGTAAATATATTGTACAAGGCTGCTTATAATTCCCTCCCACTCATCCCACCCCCCACCTGGTCCATTCCCTACATGATCCTTTCCCTCTTCTATAGTGGGTAATTCCAACCACCCCTCCCCCCAAGGATGCCCTCCCATCCATCTTCCCTCCTCTCATCCCCCTTCCCCTATACTGCTGCAGGCTGAGATATCCCATTTAGTATGTATGTCATTTTCTCCCTGAACCAAATTCAATGTGAATGTAGTTTTGCCTTTTTAGCCTTCCTTATTCTGCCCCTCCTTTGCAACCACTTCCCCTTGCTTCTTCTACATGGGATAGTTTACCCTACCCTGTCTCTCCCCATCTCCTCTTGCCCCATTCCACTCTCACCTCATAATTTCATCCCTTGAGTATTCTCCCTTCCCAACAAATTCAACCTATGCCCTCTATCCATATACACACACATTCACATATGTATTCATAGGGCCACATACCCTTCTTCCATTATTTTCATAGTGAGAAAGATATCATCACTCACAGTTATTGTTTTTCCATATAGGAATGTAAATAGTTCAACTTTGATAAGTTCCTTTTGATTTCTTTTCCCTGATTACCTTCTCAGGCATCTCTTACTTCTTGGGTCTGGATGTCAAATTTTCTATTCAACTCTGGTTTTTTCCTCAAGAATGCTTGAAAGTCCTCTATTCCACTGAATGACCATATTTTCCCCTGAAACAAAATACTCAGTTTTGCTGGGTAGGTGACCCTTGGGTTCATTCCCAGTTCTTTTGCCCTCTGGAATATCATATTCCATGCCCTTCGATCCCTCAGTGTAGAAGCTGCCAGGTCCTGGGCTATTCTGATTGTGTTTCCACAATATTGAAATTGTTTCTTCCTGGCTGCTTGTAGTATTTTCTCCTTGATCTGGGGATTCTGGAACCTGGCTATAATATTCCTGGGAGTTTTCTTTTGGGGATCCTTTTCAGGTGGTGATCTGTGGATTCTTTCAACCTCTATTTTGCCCTCTGGATCTAAAACATTAGGGCAGTTTTCCTTGAGAATTTCTTGAAGGGTGATTTCTAGGTTCTTTCTTTGATCATGGCTTTCAGGTAGTCCAATAATTTTTAAATTGTCTCTCCTGGATCTATTTTCCAGATCAGTGGTTTTTCCCATGAGATACTTCACATTGCCTTCTAATCTTTCATTTGTTTGGATCTGCCTAAAAGCATCTTGATTTCTCATAAAGTCATTAGCTTCCATTTGCTCCAGTCTAACTCTAAAGGAATGAATCTCCTCAGTGAACCTTTGAGATTCTTTTTCCATCTGGCAAATTCGACTTTTTAAGGCATTCTTCTCCTCGTTGCCCTTTTGGGCCTCCTTTCCCATTTGAGCTAGTCTATTTTTTAAGGTGTTGTTTTCCTCAGTCAGGCTGTTGACCCTCATTTCATACTTTTCCTGCATCCTTCTCATTTCTCTTTCCAATTTTTCCTCCACTTCTCTTATGTGATTTTTAAAGTCCTTCTTAAGGTCCTCTATGGCCTGCAACCCGTTCATGTTTTCTCCTGGGGCTTTTGGAGCAGGACTTCTGACCTCACAGTCCTTTTCCCGCTCTATGCCCCCAAAATAGGAGTCTAGGGTTGCATTTTTCTTTTTCCTTTGCCTTGGCATGTTGCCACTTAATTACTTGACTTTTGGGCTTGTTGCCACACTATGGCTTTAAGGCCAGCTAGAGGAATTTTCGTCCCGTGGGGGGGGGGGGCAACTTCCGTTTCTGGCAAGCTGTAAACCCACCCCCGACTTCCACCCTAGATCACAATCCAGATCCAGGGAGGTTAAAGCAAGAGCGATTACCCCCCAAGACTGATCACTGTATCTCCCTACGATTTGCAGGCTGGGAGCTGGAAATGCCTCTGAAAATTACCAAATGGCTTGTCTCCTCAGCGGCTTCTAGCCCCCAGGGGAGGGAGCCGACACATTCCCCCCAAAACAGGTCCCAAAGTCCATAGGACACTAACCCCTTACTTTGTCCTAGGCATGTCTATGTTGATGATTCTGGAGTCGCCACAGCTCCTGGTGTTCTGCGGTTCCTCCAGCCAGCTGCTGACCTTGCCACCCTGGGGCTAAAACCTCGGCTCACACGGACCTGGGCTCAGCTCCAGTCCCCGGGCTCTGCGCACTGCGAGCTGCTGGCTCCCAGACCGCTGTGCTGCTCCTTCCTGCAGGGCTGCTGGGCTGTCCTCAGCGGGTGGTTAGCTTCTCTGTGTTGTTCTGTTGGTGCTGGGGCTCCAGAAGTTTTTCATAGTCCCCTTTTACATAGTTTGGGGGGAATCTGGGGGCAGAGAGGCTTGGATGAGCTGTTTCTACTCTGCCATCTTGGCTCTGCCTATAGTTTAATATTTTAAAAAATATTTGAGTTTCAAATTCTCTCCCTCCCACCCACTCCTCTCACATCCATGGAGAAGGAAAGCAATGTGATATCAATTATGCATGTAAAGTTATTAGTCAGGTTGCAAAAGAAAAAAAAATTGAAAAAGTGGAAAAAGTGTGTTCAATCTATATTCAGAGTTTATGAGTTCCCTCTCTGGAGGTGAATAGCATTTTCCATCATAGTTCCTTTGGAATTGTCTTACATCTTTGTCTCAATCTGAGCAAATATGTCTTTTGGTTGATCATTAAAATATTGTTGTCACTGAATACAATATTCTCCTGGTTTGGTACATTAAACTCTACATCAGTTCATACAAGGCTTCCCAGGTTCTTTTTCTAAAACCACTCCGCTCATGTATTCTATTATAATCATATACCACAGAATGTTCAGCTAATCCCCAATTAATAAGAATCACCTCAAATTCAATTCTTTGCCACCAGAAAAAGAGCTGCTAAAATATTTTTATACAAATATTTTATACAAATTTTCCTTGATAGTTTTTGGGATATAGCCTTAACAGTATTTGTACAGTGTAGACACAATTTTATAGCCCATGGGTATAGTTCCAAGATTACTCTCCTGAGTGCTGGAACCAGTTTACAACTCCACCAACAGTGCATTTCTCCGTTTTTCTGCATCCCCTCCAGCATTTATTTTTCTTCTCTGCCATGTTAGCCAATCTGATAGGTACAAAGTTATGATACTTCAGATATCTCATTTCTCTAATCAATAATGATTTAGAGCATTTTAATGTGCCAATTGTTAGTTTTGATTTTTTTCTTCTGAAAACTGCCTGTTCATATCCATTGACAATTTGTCAATTGAAGAATGGTTTTAATTTTTGTAAATTTGGATAACTCTCCTACACATTTCAGCAATAAAGCTTTATCTTAAAAATTTGCTCTAAATTTTCCTGCCAGTGTTATTTTCTTTTAATTTTGGCTGCATTAGTTTTATTTGTGCAAAATCTCTTTAATTTCGTGAAATCAAAATTATCCATTTATTTCCTTTCATCCTCTCTATCTTTAATTCAGTCATAAAACCATAACATCCATAGATCTAACAGGTACATTTTCCCATAGTCCTCTAATTTACTTGTGACACTACACTTATGTCTAAACCATTTATCCATGAAGAGTAATATATAGATCTATGCCTAGCTTCCGCCAAAGTGCTTTCAAATTTTTCAGGTAACTTTTGTCACTTGATGACTTCTTACTCCAAAATTTTATCTTTGGATTTATTAAATACTAAATTATTATTGTCATTTACTACTGTAAGGGGAAATTTGGTATAGCTGAGCTGTTCATATAGTACCTGGGTTTTTCTTGGCAGAGAGCCTCCCAAGTATTGTATATTGTCTGTGATTATTTTAAATGGTATTTCTCTTTCTATCTATTGCCGGGTTTTGTTGGTAGTGGATAGAAATGCTGACAATTAATTTGGATTTATCTTATGATCTGAAACTTTGTTAAAATTGTTCATTGTTTCAACTAGGTTTTTTAGTTGATTCTTTAATATAGCATCATATCATCTGCAAAGATTGATACTTTTGTTTCCTCAGGTTTTGTTGTTTTCAATTTTTATTTCTTCAATTTCTATTTCTTATCTCATTGTTATAGCTAGCATTTGTAATATAATATTGAATGATAGTGGTGATAAGGGACATCTTTATTTCACACTTTATCTTACTGAAAAGGTTTCTAGTTTATCTCTATTATATATAACGCTCTCCCTTGGTTTTTGATACACACTACTTACCATATGAAAAATAGGTTCCATTGATTCCTATGCTTTCAATGTTTTTTTTTTTTTCAATTAGGAATCGGTGTTGTATTTTGTCAAAAGGTTTTTCTGTAGCTATTAATACAATAATATAATTTTTTGTTATTGATAAGGTCAATTTTGTTCTTAGGTTTCCTAATGCAGTCCTGTAATCTTGGTATAAATCTCTATCTAATGGTAGTATATGTTATTTTTGATATATTGCTGTAATCTCCTTGCTAATATTTTATTTAAATTTTTGCATTGATATTCATTGGAGAAATTGGTCTATAGTTTTCTTTCTCTGTTTTGGCTCTCACTGATTTAAGTTTCAAAGTCATATTTCTTTCATAAAAGGAATTTAGTAGTACTCCTTCTTTACTAATTTTTAATATTTTATATAGTATTGAGATTAATTATTCCTTATGTATTTTATAGAATTTACTTATAAATTCATCTGATCCTGTATATTTTTTTCTTAAGGGGCTTATTTATGGCTTGTTCATTTTTTTTTTCTAAGATAGGGTCATTTAAGTTTTCTATTTCCTCTTCCGTTAATCTGGGTAATTTATATGTTTGCACTGCTGTTTTCAGTGCTAGCACAAGAATTCCCTGATATTTCTTTATGAACACTTGCCTGATCCCCTTAACATGTCTGGCTTGAGAGGTCCCAAAGGAGATGCTGCTGCCCTCATGACTATCAAGTGTCACCCCTAGTGTTATATCTTCATGGTCTCTTAGCTAGGTTCAATCCCTAAGTCACAGATTTCTCCTTCCTACCTCCTAAGTTATCATGAGCTGGAAGAATGTTTTACCATGATCTTTTGTTTTCTGTGCTGTTCCATAATTTTATTTGAGGCATCATTTTGAAATTGTTGGGAGTGAATGTTGGGAGAGGTGGGCTGTAGTACTTCTCTACTCCATCTTGTCCTACTACTCAGTAATACTGAACTAGTTAGTCTTATAAAATTTCCATATGTATCCCCTGTTTCATTTCCATTTTATTCATAACTGTTATAGCTCCCCCCCCCACAGTTTGAATATCTTGCCAATGAATTTAAAAATACACATAGGCTGAACACTCTAGTTCTGCATTTTTATTCCATCTTTCATATATAGCAGGCCTAGATCTTCATTTTTCTTCTTTCCTCTAAGCAAAAAATACCTATTTTTATTACTCAGCATATTTTGCAAGCTTTAGGTCCTTCTCCGCCAAAAGGTTCTTGTCTTCTTAATACAATTCATATAGGGTTATGCCACTCTTTCATTCATCTTTGGTTGAATCACTCTACATGTGTAAGTCCTTTCAAAGCATGAACTCAGTAGAGGACTGTAAGGGTTATGGGATTTAAAGATCTTCCATGCCCCATTGGACTTGCTGACATAGCAGGAAGGGGAGGGGCAAGAGGAAGAGGAAGAAGAGTTAGAGTTCCGTTGGGGACTGTTGGTGGCCACAGCAACAGCAGTAACTGCCGAGGTAGAGGTGGAGGCCCAAATCTCTTTTTAAGCCAGCCAGAATTTCTGCTAAGGACTCTTGTTGGGGGCTGCCGGGAACAGAACTGCGGGGGGGCGGAGCTGTTGTGAGCACGCTTCCTGGACGCTGAGCAGTTGCTGAGAGTCAGGAGAGAAGGACCTTTGCCTGAAGTAGCCTGTTCTGTTTTGAAGGCTTAAGAATGTGGTTGTTTACTATGTTAACTACTTGTGCCAATTTCATAACTACCCTGATGGCTTTGACTTTCTGGTTTTGGGACTCGGTTATTTGGTATTTTAATAAATTCTCTGGCTTTATCCCCCATATAGAGAGACTGATATATTTTGTGATTAATACCACATAAGCCTATTTATAATTGCCATAGGCATAGTGAATATTGCATTGTTAATACAAGGACTTACTATGTGCCAACATTAATTTATCTGTTTCCCTCTTTTTTCTTCCTCTAGAACATTTTGTATTGAATGACCATAATTTCATTTTACATTGCCTCTAATTTCTCTTAAATCAACTTCCCTTTTAAATTCTCTAGCTACTTTGTGAAGGTAATGCTAATGAAAATCTACACCTTTAAAGTCTGGGAAAGAGGTCTGAGTATGTCTTGGGTTCCTTTTTGTTAACTATTGTGAATGCTAAAGTAATTTAGTCATTTATTAATATTAGTATTATTAGTATTTCCACTTCCATAAAGTTTTATTTAAAAAAATATATGTCCTGAGTAAATATCCTGAGTAAATTAATATTACATGTCAGAAATTCATCAGTTTCTCTTAGTTTTCAATAGAATGAGACATCTAGCAGATGATGAAATAATGAAGTCCTCCAGCACATATATATTTCTTAATTTCAGTTTTTAACTTGATCAATTTAATATCATCTTTATTTTCCATATAGTTGGGTAGTCTATGATATATTCTCATATTTATGTAATGTATTTCTCTTTCTATTTATTCCCACCCAGGTGTTCTCTACTATCATCCCTCCATCCCATCAACCCATCTTCACCTAAATACAAATATTTGAACTTCCATATATGTACACACCATTTTAATACACAGTACTGCTATGCTACCCTCCTAATATGTACACACCATTTTAATAAACAGTACTGCTATGCTACCCTCCTAGATCTTTTTCTTTGTACATAAATGATGGTCTCCCACTGACATATTCCAGACATGATTTTAATATTTCTAAGTTTCATATATATCTGTGTTGTCATATTTACTCTCTCCTTTTAAAATTTCAGGTTTAGCCAAATTCTCTGCATTGAAAGATAAATATATAGTAATATAAATATAGAAATTGAAATTCTTCCAGTGATATTTTCCTATGCAGCATGTTGCCGAAAATATACTGATCATACTTCTTTCTCTGTTATACCTCTTATTCACTATAGTATACAACTTTAATTGGAATTTAATCTGGATTTTTTCTCCTTCCTAAATTATCATTATAATCTTCTTCACCAAATTAGCAAATAGCTAAGTCTACAACATGTTAGCATGAAATGTAGTATATACTTTGCCAGGAATCTCATTCTTTAATCCTAAGCCATAATTCATGAAGACATCATCTGTTATTTTATTCCAGCCACATAGCCCCCTGTTATCTCCTATGCCGCTCTTCATTTCCCCAAGTCTCAAGCTTCAACTGAAGGGTGAAATAAAAACTGTCTGTAACCTCTAATCTTTTAGATTCCTACCTAGGACATCAAAGGCACTTGATATATGCTCTATGCTTCTTTCATAATGCCATTCTGTTCTACATGAGTTAGCAGATATAGGTGTACATCATCAGGTTTGATAGGCCTTTTTCAAATTCTTGGTCATATCTTGAATATATGTTCCAAGAAAACTGATACATCTTTTGGTCATTCTAGCTGACGTCTGTATTCCTTAGTAGAGAATACTATCACAGGTTTCCATCTCGGCCTAGTAACGGGATCACTCGTATCTGATACTACTCATGAACTCATGAATTCTTTGAATTCTGTAAAACATAATATATTGCTTCCACAAACAATTCACAATCTATGTAATATGGTACAATTTCCTTGAAATCTATAGTTCCACATGATTACAATAAAGGTTCTTTGGGGAAAATGTTAGTGTTAGAAGGATAGTGAACATGAATTAATGTGCATTCCTTTATAAACAATATATTAAATATAATAATTTTCGCATGAAAATAGAATTATTCCAATCATCAAATCTTTCCATTGCTACTTCCACAAGATATCTCACAACCAACACTTTATTTATACAGCTACCACATTAAATCAAGTTCTAATCACAATTTTCTTGGATTACTGAAAAATCCTTCTAAATTACTTCCTTGCCTCAAGTCTCTCTCCAGTCTTGTTCATTCTCAATATTTCTGAGTAAGTGATTTTCTTTAAATGCATCTCTGATCATTTCATGCCTCCATTTAGTAAACACCAGTGGCTTCCTGTTGACCATAAGACCAAATATTAACCTCTCTCCTTACTTCTTAAATCCCTCCACAATTTGGCCTCAATCTATCTTTCCAAGGTTGTCAAGTATTACATTGGTTCCCTCATCTGCAATCCAAGCAAACTAGTCTTTCCTTTGTTCCTCTTATGTGACATCCCAGGCTTTATCTTTATGCTTTTGTACTAGCTATCTGCCTTTCCTGGAATGCCCTCCTGCCTCACCTCTGCATCATGGAAACCTTCTTTACGTCAAGATGCAGCTCAAGTACTACCTCCTACCAAAAGTTTTCTGTGATCTTCACCAATCATTGTCCTCTTTCTCAAATTACATTGTATTTATTTTATATTTAAAATGTGCACACATAAACTTATCTGCTATCTTCCTTATTAGAAGAGAAGCTCCTTACAATTAGACATTATTTTATTCATTGTATTTGTATCTCCAAGACCCAAATACAGCATTGAACATTTAATAAGTACTTGATGAATGTTTGATGATTCTTTGATCTATTTCCCCAACACAGTTGTAATATTTTTTCCAACCACCTCTTTCCTAGGGATATTCCTTTCCTTCAGTCTTACTAGACTAGAATTGATGAATGGTATTAACATAGTATTGATCTTATATGAATATAAGCTACACCTTTTTCTTCTCAAATCTGTTTTTTTTTTTTAATACATCTGACCTATATTTAATGTGTATTGTGGAAAGATCAGAAGCAGGAGAATGACAATAAAGATGAGGGCAGGAGTGAAGTTTTATTTTGTTTTGTTTTTGTTTTTTTGTTTTTATATTGACCTGAAAAAAATTCAGAGTAAACATGTATAGGTTATTTTTGTAACAATAGATTATCTTTATTTAAAATATGCTAGCATTTTAAAATGTGATTTTTCTTTCAAAATTCTATTTTAAAATATATTTTATTAGTGTCTATTTTTGTGTGACCAAAACTTTACACTGTTACACTCCAACTTCCTGACAGGGAATGCTAAACAATATAACAAATAAAATATTTAAATGATGATAAAGAGAAACATATCAAAAAGGCCAAATAATACATTGAAAATATCAGAAAATGTGCTATCATACCACACTTGTGGTCCTTCCATATCTTCAAAGGGTAGCATCTCCTCTCATATTAGTGTTTCAGAAGTGTTTCTACTTCTTTGAAAATTTGCAACATTAATTTGCTTTCTTGCTTTGTGGCAGTTCTTTCCATTTACATTGTTATGATCATTGTGTATATTGTCTTCTTGGTTCTTCTCACTTCATTCTGCTTAAGTTCATGAAGACTGGGAGCCATGATGGTGGAGCAGAAAAAGCATTTCCAAGGTGCTCTGCCCCACACCACTTCCAAACAATGTAAAAGGGGAATCTGAACAATTTCTGGAGCACCAGCACCCATAGAATGACACAGAGAAGCTAACTTCCTGCTGAGGAAAGCCCAGCAGCCCTACAGGGAGAAGCCAGCGCAGCACTCTGAGAGATCTGGGAGCCGAGGCCAGGCCCACGTCAGTTTTAGCCCCAGGGCAGCTGGGCCAGCAGCAGGCTGGAGGGACCCCAGAACACCAGCAGCTATGGCGATTCCAGAATTATCAGCACAGATATGCCTAGTACAAAGTGAGAGGTTAGTGCCCGATGGACTTTGGGACCAGTATTTGGGGAACACGTCAGCTTCCCCCCCTAGGGGCGAAAAGCTGCTGAGGAAACGCGACACAGAGGCCATTTTGCAGCGTCAGTGGCAGCTCCACTCCTGGTCTGTGAACTGTAGAGAGATCCAGCAATCAGTCTGGGGGTTAATCACTCTTGCTTTGACCTGCTTGGATCTGGATTGTGGTCTTGGGAGGAGGTCAGAGGTGGGTATCCAATTTGCCAGAGCAGGTGGAGGCTTTACAGAGGCCACTCAACTTCCGGGAAGTTGTAAAGACCCCACATTTGCGACAGAAGCTCTCCTCTCTGGTGGCAGAGTCCTACTGTGGCAACAAGCCGCAAAATCAAGTAATTAAGTGGCAATATGCCTAGGCAAAGGAAGCAAAATAAACAGAAAAATGCAACTTTAGACTCCTATTCTGGGGGCAAAAAGGATCAAAGCAGGGAACAGGAGGAGGGCTGTGAGGTCAGAACTCCTGCACAAAAAGCCCCATATGAAAATACAAGCTGGCTACAGGCCATAGAGAACCTTAAGAAGCAGATAAGAGAAGTGGGGAAAAATTGGGAAGAAAAATGAGAAAGATGCAAGAAAAGTATGAAATGACAGTCAACAGCCTGACTGAGGAAAATAACACCTTAAAAAATAGACTAACTCAAATGGCAAAAGAGGCTCAGAAAGTCAATGAGCAGAAGAATGCCTTAAAAAGCTGAATTTTCCAGATGGAAAAAGAATCTCAAAAGCTCACTGAGGAGAATCATTCCTTCAGAATTAGACTGGAGTTAATGGAAGCTAATGACTTTATGAGAAATCAAGATGCTGTTAAGCAGATCCAAACAAATGAAAGAATAGAAGGCAATGTGAAATATCTCATGGGAAAAACCACCGACCTGGAAGATAGATCCAGGAGAGATAATTTAAAAATAATTGCACTACTGTTAGGGTTCCTAGGTTCTCGAACCTACAAGAACATATTTACCTTTTCCCAGTCCTCGGACGTCTCCGAGTTCTAGACTTTCTAGAAGAACTACCCACGCAGAACACCCTTCTGTTTTAGGAGAACTATCTTTATTTGTCTCTGATCAGAACATACAAGCGAACTCAGCCAGATCTCTCCCAGAACTCCCCCCGCCCCGTCAGGCAGCCTCCTTATATCCAGCCTCCAGTTCCGGGTATTTAACACCACCTTCCCCGCCACTGCGAGCCAATCGCATACTGCCCCGAGAGTGAGGGGTGGTAACCCGCTGCCCACATGGACACGTCAGCTCATCAGGCTAAGAGGTTTCCGGTGTAGCAGACCAGGAAGTCTCTCTACTGCCACATCGACATTTATGATTGTTTTGCTGACGGTCCTTTAGGCCTTCCGTTTTCCTCCTGTAGCCTGTTATTGATAGGCCAGGGACCCTCCTGCCACTCCCAAGCTGTGGCGCTGCACCCCAGTTGGCTAAGGACTCTTCATCTCCCTTTTCCTGTTATGCGGGAGACCACCCAATGGAACTAAGGAGGACCTGAGGTCTAAGAGGCCACCTTTCAGGAGCTGAACAATCCATTTCCAAAAGCAACACAAAATCAACAATGCAAATAACAAATACAAAAAGGAGGATCCTAAGCTAAGCAATAAGGTAATAAAACTCTTCCCTCTCATCCAATCAAATAATTCCTGCGCTGCATCACTAGGGAGGGAAAAATTCTTTGCAATTTCATTAAGATCATGTACTAATAGCTGAAGTTGCTGTATATCAGTGGTAAAATTATTAGTAAGAAAGGCACCCCAGAGGTGTTTTTCTACTTCCCCCCAGGTCTTGGCAAAATTACTAGTCTGATTCAGCATCAATGGTGTAACACACACCCAAGGCTTGTATTGATAATGACATGGTATTTGTGCCAATAATTCTCTATATACCAATTCATTCCCTAGCACCTCGACTGCCTCCCGCAAGGCGGTTACCTCTGCGTTAAGCACCATATCAATGCGTGCTTGTGTGTTCCAAGCATGGGCTTCCTTGCTCATAAAGGTCTTTAACTCACTAGCCAGGTACCCTGTCTGTTCATACAGCTGTTGTATTTGGAATTCCTGGAAAGCGGAGATTCCAAGGTTAATAACATCAAAGGGGAGATCAATACCCTCTCTTCTTTGCCTACTCAATTGTTTACCTGTACCCACATTTCTTCGGATTTGCTTTCAGCCCAAGGGGTTTGCGATTTTACTGGGACAAGGGCATAGCGGGGTTGTTTAACTAAGAGAACATATGGAAAATTATCCTCAAACCTTGAAATGGCCATTTTAAGCTTACATTCCAAACCATTAGTGTGATACCATATACCATCCACGCTTACAGTAACATTCGAGCATACCATCCAAGCATAATTGGTAGGGGCTACTAATTGTCCTTCAAAATAGTACCAAAAAATGTCACAGTTAGTATTGTGTCCCTTTGTATAATTTTTTCCATTTGCGAATATGGCAAACCAGTCAGTAAAGGTAGGATCTTTGCAAATATCACATTTACAAACCTCTATAGATATGTTTGTTCCCCCCAAGAGTACGGAGCCCAACTGCCATATGAAGGGGTGACAAGTTCCATTTCTTGTGCATGGAACTGGAGCAGGCAACTGTGTGTAAGTCCGATTATCCAACACATCCCACATGTACACAGTCATGTTCGTTGTATTCACTTGTCTAGGACTCGAGGTGGAACAAGGAACAACAGGAGACCATGTCTTCATGATCCCAGTCTGACAAGTGGGCAAAGGTCCAGTACTATTAAATGGATTTGTTTTGTTTATAGTATTGCCACCCAACATCCCTATAGTTACATTGAAGCAAGTCGGGTGCGAAAAAGAGTGATTAGCAGGATGTCTGCCAGACGTGATGTTTCTCGTTTCTAAGGCCAAGCACCACGGATGGCCTTCTCTGTTAGTTATGCAAATAGGGGCACCGGCAGAAAGAGATGCCAGATTCAGGTTGGAAATTTCTGTCTGCACCCATACGTCCGGCTGTGGTTTACCAAACAGCATGGAGACATTCCTGAATGCTTTAGCCATTGGAGTGTTTTCTTCCCAGCTCACCAAATGAATCAGCAGTGGATGGGTAAGCAAAGCCCATTGCCAAGTTCCCCTCAAGTCCTGTTCTCTCTCTTCTGATGGCGTCAGGGTAGTCCAATTTTTCCCTGCGGCTTGCTTCAGGATCGTCAGCACCAACAGCCCGCAGATTACGAGTCGGCACCCAAGTGCCTTGTTCGGTCTCCCCATCTGGAATGACATAAGCATAACCCGGCCCTAGGAAATCTACTGTACCCGGCCCCCTCCATTCACCTTCTGGGTCCTTCCAAATCACCCTTTTATATTGTCTCTTTGGTACTTCTATTGGTGAATCCCGTTTCGTCTGCCAGGGACACCAAAACCTCATTGCAGGTGTAAGCCCTTGGTCATCAATTTTCAAAAAATTGTGGGTATATAAGGCTATATCTAAACTTCTTTTATTGATGTTTCTCAGTGGCCTACCCTTTTTAACCTGGCCAACTTCTCCCTTTTCCTGTTTAAGGAGGATGGTTTTCAGGGTTCTGTTTGCTCATTTCACTATAGCTTGGCCAGTGGGATTATAGGGTAGCCCTGTAATATGTTTAATTTGAAATTCTTCACAAAACTGTTGGAAGGCTTTGGAGGTATATGCAGGCCCATTATCAGTTTTTAATACCTTTGGGACACCTGCTAGGGCAAAGCATGAATACAGATGGTTGCACACATGTTTAAAGGCTTCTCCGGTTTGTAGTGATGCCATGAGAAAGCCAGAGTGTGTATCTACAGAAACATGTATTAACTGATGTCTCCAGTGTGTTACATCCATTTGCCAGATATCGTTTGGGCTCTGTCCTTTAGGATTAACTGAATCTATTTTGGGGCGCGTTTGAAAAGGGATACATGATAGGCACCTCTTCACTATGCACCGGGCTTGCTCTTTAGATATTCCATATAACCTACGTAAAGAGCGCGTGGACAAGTGGAAGCAATTATGAGCCTCCTCAGCTTGTTTGATGGAGTCTACAGTCAGGGGGCTAAGTAAGGCATCTGCTGTTTTATTACCCTCAAAAATGGGTCCAAGACCCGCTGTGTGCGACCTCACATGCATGATATAAATAGGAGCCTTCAATTGCAATAACAATCCTTTAGCTTGTGATAATAGCACTCCGATCTCTGAGGCACGGGTGTTAATATAGGCCTCAGGTAATCGTTGGAGTATGTTAACTGTGTAGAGGCTATCAGAGATAATGTTAAAGGGAGGGTCAAACAGTTGTAACACCATTATCACCGCCCACAACTCATTTTTTTGTGTTGATTGGTAAGGGGTATGAAAGACATGACTTACTTTCAAAGCAGGGCAGAAAACGGCCGCCTTTCCATCTTTAGTGGCATCAGTAAAGATGTTAAATCCTTCCACCGGGTGGTCTAATACCACCTTCTGAGAGGTCATCACATGTAAAGGCTTAAGACAATGTAAGAGGGTAGGTAAGACAGGAGGAGTAGAAGCTAGATATGGGACAACATCCTCCCCCCCTCTTACTATCACTTGTTCTAGATTAACAAAAACTGACTCAATCCATATCTTTGGAGCTGTTCCACTGATTGCATAAGCCCGCGCGATTGCAGCACGGACAAAGTCAAGGAGTAAGTCAAGCTGATGGGTAAGAATACGTGAGGGAGTGGTTGGGTACAGCCATTCAATAACTCCATGTTCCTGAAATAAGGCACCATAGCAAGGGTTGTCTATAAACATAGTAAACCACATGGGTTTATCTCCCTTTATCCTAACCACGACTAAACTCAGCCTTCTTTCGATTTCCTGAATAGAATGTAATGCTTGAGCACTCCAAGTCCTTAAAGAGGTCAATTGGGAGTCTCCTTTTAAAAGTTCATATAAGGGCTGCATTACTGAGGGTGGTATGGGAACAACATTGCGTAACCATTGAATGGAACCCACTAATTTTTGAAAATCATTCAATGTTTTATATCTTTTAACATCAATTCGTGGAAAGCCTTTTCTAACAGTTAATCCAGTTATGAAATATCCCAAATATTTAAAGGGCTCTTCGGTCTGTATCTTCTCAGGGGCCACTACTAGATTATACAGGGACAATTGTTTTAATACACCCTTTAAGCCTTCCTGCACCACTTCATTAGTGGGTCCTGCTAATAATATGTCATCCATATAATGTATAATATAGAGTTGAGGCTTCATCTGCCTTAATGGTTGTAAAATCTGTGAAACATACCATTGACAGAGTGTGGGGCTATTGGCCATCCCTTGGGACAAAACTTTCCATTGGTATCTCTGTGCAGGCTGCTTTAAATTTACAAAGGGTACCGTAAATGCAAACTTTTCCCTATCTATTTCATGTAAAGGAATGGAATAAAAACAATCTTTAATATCTATAATAACTATTTTATATCCCTCTGGAATCATGGTTGGCAATGGTAATCCAGGCTGTAAAGCCCCCATTGGTTGTAGGGCATCATTGACTTTCCTTAAATCTGTTAGCATTCTCCATTTTCCACTTGCTTTCTTTATCACAAATACGGGAGAATTGAAGGGACTAAATGAGGGCTCTATGTGATCCATGGCCAATTGTTCTTGTACTATTTTATGAAGGGCTTCCAATTTTTCATTACTGAGGGGCCACTGCTCTACCCATATTGGATTTTCCCTCTTCCATTTCAATGGTGGAAGCCGCAGCGCAGTGGCCCCTGCTAGTTTGACTCTAACACCACTTTCATATCAGTCATGACATCCCTACCCCATAACGAGGAGGAGAGCCCAGAAATCACTATGGGTCTGAACATCCCTTTGTCTTCCTCTAGACGCCACCTCAACCACCTCAGTGATTGAGCCGCGGCTTGTGTCCCTCCTTTCAGATTAGACTCTCCCCGCTTTTCTAGTTCTGTAAACAGGGGGGGAATTCGGAAGGGTGGCATGGGAGGGGCGGAAGGGCTAACTGCTGCAGCTTTGAGGTCGTGGTTATCTTTAGTTTTCTCTAACTGCAGCTGAGCGAGTGCTTCCTCAACCTGATCGCGCAACCGCTCTAGCCGTGCTTGAACTGCTCCTCCCCCCTCAACCTGATCGCGCAGCCACTCTAGCCGTGCTTGAACTGCCCCTCCCCCCTTGTCTCGTGGCTCGGTTGTTAATTCTGTCCCGCTCCCCCTTTTTTGCTCGGTAAGATCGGGATGCAACCGAGCAGTTTCTCTTTCCTCCTCCTCCCCTAAATCCATCTCCCCTTCCTCGGTCTGACAAGCTACTGGCACATTACATTTAGGGGAAGGACCATAAAGCGCCGCTTTTACTAAGCTGTAAATAATAAAATCAAGGTCTCTTACCTTATCCGGGCACTCTTTGGCGTAAGATGTCAACTGATTTCCTATCACCACCCACCTAGAAACATCTAACCCAGTTAACTCTATCCACGGAGAGGTTGTGAAAATTAACCTAACAAATTGAATACAATCATTCTTCTTTACTTTCACTCCTTGTCCCTTGACTAGATCGAATATCTGCTTTACATATGTCTCCTCATCAAAAGGGCAAACAACGGGCAAGCTAAAAGCTTGTCCCATACTTACTCTCTCTGACTTCTTGTTTTCACAAGGCTGAGGGAGTCTTCTAACTCGGGTCCCTGTTCGGGCGCCAGATGTTAGGGTTCCTAGGTTCTCGAATCTACAAGAACATATTTACCTTCTCCCAGTCCTCGGACGTCTCCGAGTTCTAGACTTTCTAGAAGAACTACCCACGCAGGACACCCTTCTGTTTTAGGAGAACTATCTTTATTTGTCTCTGATCAGAACATACAAGCGAACTCAGCCAGATCTCTCCCAGAACTCCCCCTGCCCCGTCAGGCAGCCTCCTTATATCCAGCCTCCAGTTCCGGGTGTTTAACACCGCCTTCCCCGCCACTGCGAGCCAATCGCATACTGCCCCGAGAGTGAGGGGTGGTAACCCGCTGCCCACAAGGACACATCAGCTCATCAGGCTAAGAGGTTTCCGGTGTAACAGACCAGGAAGTCTCTCTACTGCCACATCGACATTTATGATTGTTTTGCTGACGGTCCTTTAGGCCTTCAGTTTTCCTCCTGTAGCCTGTTATTGATAGGCCAGGGACCCTCCTGCCACTCCCAGGCTGTCGCGCTGCACCCCAGTTGGCTAAGGACTCTTCACACTACCTGAAAGCCATGACCAAAGAAAGAACCTAGAAATCACCTTTTGAGAAATTCTCAAGGAAAATTGCCCTGAAGTTTTAGACCCAGAGGGTTAAATAGAGGTTGAAGGAATCCACAGATCACCACCTGAAAAGGAACCCCAAAAGAAAACTCCTAGTAATATTATAGCCAGGTTCGAGAATTCCCAGATCAAGGAGGAAAATACTACAAGCAGCTAGGAAGAAACAATTTCAATATTGTGGAAACACAATCAGAATAGCACAGGACCTGGCAGCTTCTACACTGAGGGATTGAAGGGCATGGAATATGATATTCAAGAGGGCAAAAGAGCTGGGACTGAAGCCAAGGGTCACCTACCCAGCAAAATTGAGTATCTTGCTGCAGGAGAAAATATGGTCATTCAGTGGAATAGAGGACTTTCAAGCATTCTTGAGGAAAAAAACAGAGTTGAATAGAAAATTTGACATTCAGACACAAGAAGCAAGAGGTTCTTGAGAAGGTAATCAGGGAAAACAAGTCAAAAAGAACTTATCAGAGTTCAACTATTTACATTCCTACGTGGAAAAACAATAACTGTGTCTGATGAAACCTTTCTCGTTATGAAAATAATTGAAGAAGGGCATAAAGACATATGAATACATATGTGAATGTGTGTATATATGTTTACAGGTATACATGGATAGAGGGCACAGGTTGAATTTGGTGGGAATGGATGATACTTAAGGGTGAAGTTAAGAGGTAAGAGAGAAAAGTGATAAGAGGATATGGGGAGAGACAGGGTAGGGAAAACTATCTCATGTAGAAGAGGCAAGGGGAAGTAGTTGCAAGAGAGGGGAAGAACAGGAAGGCAAAAAGGCAAAACCTTATTCTCATTGAATTTGGCTCAGGGAGAGAACCACATACATACTGAATGGGATATCTCACCCTGCAGGAGAGTAGGGGGAAGGGGGATGAGAGAGGAGATGATGGAGGGGAGGGCATTCTGTGGGGAGGGAAGGTTGGAAGTACCCACTCTCGAAGAGGGACAGGATCAAAGTAGGGAATGGACCAGGTGGGTTTTGGGATGGGTGGGAGGGAAATATAAGCAGTATGTTATGATATAAAAAAAAGAAAATAAAAGAAAGTCCTCTTTTGTGGGATCACTATTTTGGAGTGGTGGGTAGGAGAAAAACAGGGAGAAAATTTATAACTCAAAATCTTGTGGAAAAGAATGATGTGAACTAGAAAACTAGAAGTTAATAAAGCATTTGATTTATAAAAATAAGTTCATGAAGATCTTTCCATATTTCTCTTCATTCATCACTTTTTTTTAAATCTCTTTCATCACAATAGTATTCCATTATATTCATGTGCCACAATTTGTTTAGCCATTTTTCCATTCTTACCTTTTCCAGTTTGAAGGTTATTAGGTGAAACATCAGGATTAATTTGATTTCAATTTCTCTTTTTAGTGATTTGGACCATTCTTTGATACGGATGTTAATAATTTGCAATTCTTCTTTTGAGACTTGTTTGTTCATATCCTTTGGCCACATATCTATTGGTGGATGACTTTAATTTTATACACATATGTGTATGTATATACACAGTGAATATCTACATATGCATACATTTGACACATTATAGACAAATGCATATGCTTATATGCATACATACATGCATACAATCAACCTATAGCAATTAGGACAGAAAATTTCTAGTATATTGAGGTGTTGTCACATTGTTTTGGGAAATAATGGTCTATGGATAGGACATCATCAGGTGAAATTGAAAATAAATTGCTTCTCTCCATCTTCTTTCTGTCTATATTCATTCTTATGTATTTTCCATGCCTTTTTTTGTGACTAAATATCCATATGTCACATAGACTGAAAATACAATGGTCATTACTGATTGAAATGAAAGCTTTGAGCTGCCTAATTGCTAGCTTCAGTCAGTTCACCTGCACTCCCTCATATACAGCATGGTGCACCACTGCTCCTGGGGGCTCACCATATTGTTGTCTGTATTTAGTTCAGACCCCCCTAATTGATATTAGTTGTACTATAGCTCAGAACTCTTAAACTCAAATGTTCTACCGGCCCCTGTATCCTCAGTAGCAGCAACTAGAGGCTTATACTACCTGGTCTAGTCAATGCATTCTGATAAAGCAGAGTATATAGAGAAATTTTTTCAACCTATTTTCTATCTTATTGAGTAGACCAATTTCCATTCAACACCCAAAGTGTTGGTAAGAAGCAAAATACTATGACATGATTGCTTCATTTTATTTAGTGCTACCTGTGTATGAGTGATTTGAAAGATAAAATAAGATAAATGTGACATTTCTTCATGCTAAATGCCAAAAAGACTATTGATATGAACATAGAATTTCTAAAATTACTTCCTGGAGAAATAGAGTTTACCTATGGGCTTGCTTTTTTGGGGGGAAAGGGTATTTATCTAGTTTTCTTAGCCATATTTCCTATAAACAAAATCACATCACATTACAATAGTTGGGTTTTAAAATATTTTATCCACTCCAGTTAACAATAATCAAAATTTACAAGTTTAATGCACCGACATAGATGACCCTCAAATTTTTCCATTAGCTGTTAATTTATAGGTATCAAAAATTTGAATTAATTTATCACTCTTGATATACACAAGTGTACTACTTCTCATCCTTAAATTTCTTCTCTGATATCCTAGTAATTTAAGTCAACTGAGTCAAATAATACAATGACTTAGGCTTCAAGTGGAGAAGATTTTTTTTGCTTTCTGCTTTAGCCCCTCATCTTCAACTGTCAACACAATCCAATCTTTACCAGCACTGTTAGAATTGACATTGGAATCTGCAGCAGTATTTGTCTTAATCCAATATTTGTCTCATTCCCAGTTCTTACACTCAGTATTTACCTTATTCCCGAGTGTTTTAATTTTTGTATTTGTTATATGCCTTTCCTTCTCCCAAAGACTCATCTTATCAGACTTTCTCTCATTGCATCTGTAAATGACGGTGCAGTACATGCATGTGTAATGTTAGACATTGCAGAAGTTCAGAATAATGACTCTGAGGATTCAGCAGGTGAATACTGAATTACTAAGTCACTGCTCTAAACTTCCCCATGGTTCAAGCAGTGATGAATAGGTATAACATAAGGATTTTGCTAGAACTTGGTCCTGAAACACAGATAATTTAAAGAAAGGTGCAAATTGTTGCTCTAATATTTCATCTTCTTCCCAACCCCCAGATGTACAAGTTTGCATGCACAATACCGGTTTCCTAATGGATAATCTGAACCATACCAATATAGACACATACACATATGAATATGAGAAATTCATATGCAGACTTCATAGGCTGTATAGTTACAAACACCTGATGGAATGTCTGAAAGAAATAATGTTGCTAATATTTCATTTAATATCAAGTGGAAGTAGTAACATGATATTTATCTTGAGCAAAAATAATCAAATAGAATTATTCAAGGCAAAAGACTCCTGGTGTTGGTTTTATGTGTCAATAAGTGGCTTGCATCAAAAAAATTAGCATAAAACTCTTTAGACTACATTAAAATGCAGAATCATTTGGTCAGCTAGCAATTGCTTTAAAAATAGAATTTGATTTCCTTTCCAAGAAATAGAGGTGAATGGGAAAAGAGATTTTTAGTATGCAGAAATTAACCACCTTCTGTGCATGTAGCAACTATCATCTTAGTTTAGTATCATCATTATTCCCAGTACTCCAAATACTATACACAAAATATAAAATAAGACATGTTCTGCATTTGTCCTATTGGGATATTAAATAGTTGAGAGGGGGAAAAACTTTTTTTTAACATTATTGTTTTTAGACTCATTTTCATTCACTAGAGGAATATCTCAGCTTACATCATAACTTGGGGCCTTTAACCCTATTGAAGCCTGAACTTTGTACTGCCCAAATTAGGAAATGTCTTGAACTAAGGTGACAGAGTGAGGCTAAAACTATCTGAGTGATCTGACAGGGAAACAATATGAGGTGGGGAAAATCAGAGCTATCCTGGTGAGGAAACAGCTGAATTGATGCAGTGAAGGCAGTGTGTCTAGAAAAACTGGAATGGGAATTGAGTTAGACTTTTCTAAGGAAAATGTCTGTATAGTGTGTTAGTATTATTATTACTAGGAAATAAGTTTTTGGTGACCTGAGAATGACTGCACTACGCTGAATTTATGCAAAATTCAGAATGACAACCTAAACTTTTAAATACTACCCTTATCTCCTCTAAAAGCTTAATTGTGAATGAACAGGCTCTCCCAAAAGTCCCAATGCCCCTTTTAGTTTTAATAGCTTAAAACTATACTAAGACATTAAGAGAGACAGAGAAAGAAACAGAAAGACATACACACACACACACACACACACACACACACACAGACGAAGACAGAGAGACAGAGACGGAGACAGAGATTTAGCTAGGGGGGGTGGGGATAAAGTGACATACTTGTGGTCAGAAAGACCTGATATCACATCCTGCATCAGACTAGCTGTGTGACCCTGGGCAAACCACCAAAGTTTTCTGTGCTTTTTCTCATTGGTAAAATGAGGCTAACAAAAGCACTCGCCTCACAGGATTGTAGTTAAGGATCAAACGAGTCAACACTTGTAATGCACTTTGCAAAGTTTAAAGCATTATATAATACTATTATTCACATATATACACAGATGTACCCAATGATATAGGTTTGTATTGCTTTTTCTTTTCAGTCAATATGTATTAGTCTTTTACTAAGAAAATTGATTCCTATTTGTCTTAAGGAGGGAATAACATACACACTCAATTGGGTGTCTTATACTAAAGGAATATAGGGAGAAGGGGATGGGGGGGAAGTGTGATAGAAGAAAGGGAAAATTGGGGGAGGGATTAGGCAGAAGCAATTATTATTAATTTTTTTTTTTGCTTTTTGGAGGGGGGAAGGCAGGGCAATTGGGATTAAGTGATTTTCCCAAGATCACATGACTAGTAAGTGTTAAGTGTCTGAAGCCAGATTTAAACTCGGGTCCTTCTCATATAAGCAGATTTGTTGTAGAAAGGTGGGTAGGTATATTTGGAGGGCCTTCATAACCTGCTTCATAACTATAAGAATAAAGACAAAAGCTGACTTTTTTGTATGAGGGATGGTCATCCTATGCACCCAATTATAATCTTTCATAGTTTTTCAAATCAATTTTTCCAACAATATTTGAATACTGGGGAACATTGAGTGGCAAACTAAAAAGAATGGGTGCCTGATGGTAAGGTTGGTTCTGTAGGATGGTGGCTAAGGTAGCCACTTCTAATTAGCTGCATAACCCTCATACCTTTGTCTATTTTGACAATATAACCCATTGTTTGTTTGTTTGTTTGTTTTGTGGTGGAGGGAGAGGGAGGGAAGTGGTCAATGGTTCCAAGGTTTGAGGTCAACAGAAACTGAGTAAAAGTAGGAAAAATGACCCTGTTGGGACTGCAATTGGGAAAATTTTAAAGAACTGGTTCCCTTTCTGCTTGGCATTATTGTTTACAGAACTTGACCTATGCCTAATTCACAGAAATTTGGTAGGACCACCAGAAGTCCTTATAATCCACGAAGTACAGTGATTTTCTTTTGTTTCAGTAGAGGAAGAATAACTAATATAAATCATCAGTAAGGAAAACTTGCCAAACTATCAGCCCCAAGATTGCCTAATCAATCCTCCATCATTCAGGTTGAATAGTGATGTAGGACCTGGAATGTCAAGATGGTGCAGTGGAAAAGGTGTTATAGAATTGAAAGGACTGGTTTAAAATCCTAACTTTGCCAATCTGTGTGATTATGAGGAAGTCACTTCCCCTGCTCTTGTCCTCAATTTCTTCATTTGTGAAAATAGGGGTTGGCCTAAATACCCCGTAAACTTCCTCCCAACTTTAAATCTGTTGCACACCCTTCCTTACTATGAAAACCAAAGGACTATCTAATTAAAAATTATGAAAATCCAGCAAATATGAGTTGATATCAGAGGCCATCTATTTCAATATATACATAAATAGGAATCCCTGCTACATTGCACTCAACAAGTAAATGTCCAGCATTTTCTTCTTTTTCAGTACAACATATACTTTATTTTTTTCTTGATTTAAAAATGTTTCCTTAACAATTTTTCTTACAGATTCCTATTCCCCCCCCAAAAAAAAAATTCCTTATACTATTCTACCACCTCTTTCCTAGGTAGAGCAATTGTAGTAAATTTTAATTAAACAAAACTAATTAGTACATTGTCCATACTGGGCAATGTATGCTTCCTTCAATATCTGTAATCTATCACTTCTCCAACAGCTGAAGAGAGTCGTGCTACATTGGAAGACCTCTAGAATCACAAATGGTCACCATATTGTTCAGACCACTGATACATAAACCATAATTTTCCCTTACATTCTCATTAGTGATGTATACGTTTTCTCTCCAAGTTATAATTACTTTCATCCAACCATTTTTAAAGAGTCTAGATTGTTCCCTGTATTCCTCTCTCTCCTCAAAGAGATATTCTTTATGACAATGAATTTTTAAATTAAAAAAAAAGTGGAGGAAGAAGGATGGAAAATCAGTAAAAGTCATTAATACATTTAAAATACCGTGCTGATAGTAATTTCTCAAACTCGTTTATGAACTCTGTAAGGAAGTGGGAGAATGGAAAAATATCTGCTCTTAAATCTTTGAGGTCAAAATATTCTGCATAATTTGACAATGTTTTGATTGCTTTATAGTTGATTTCATCTAGTTACATTGTCAGACTTGTGTATATTGTTTTCTTATCTCTACTTGCTTCACATTGAATCAGTCCATTGAAGATTTTCCATGATTCATTGTTTCTGATTATAATATTTGATGACATTCATGTACAATTTGTTTAGCATTTCTCAATCAGTGGATATCTTTGTATCTATTTCTATACCAAAATATAAAAGTGTTGTAATCAATATTGTGCTATACATTGAGTTTTCCTAAAAAGAAATCAATACCATTTATGAAGTATGTTACTAGCAGTGAAAATTCTGAGTTAAATGGAATGGACATTTCGTGACTTTCTTTGTATAGTTCTCAATTGAATTTCAGAAGGTTTATCTGAGTTCTAAATTCCACTATAGATTCATCAGGGTGCCTGTTTCACCATAATGCCTCTATGACTGGCTATTCCTGTAGTCTATCAACTTTGCCAGTTTTCTGTGGAGGAGGTGAAATGTCAGGACTATTTGCTTTGAATTTAATTTATTTAATGAATTGGTACTTTATCTTATATTATTGTTAATTGTATAAAATCCTTTTGAGAAATGTTTATTCATATATTTTGACTATTCAATTTGGGAATAAGCTTTTATCATTTTTGTTAATTTTCTTTATATATTAGATACAAAATCCTTGCCACCAATATTTTAACCTAAATGCTTTACTTTTATTTGTGAAAAAACACCTTTCCATTGCATGCAATCCAAATTATATGTTTTGTCTTTTGTAATTGCTTCTATCTGTTAAAAATTCATCACCTATCTATAGCAGCAAGAGGTAGATGATTTACTTTACTTCTAAAATTATAGTATGGTCTTTAATATTAAGGTCATGTATCCATTTTAATTCATTTAATTCAATGATTATTCATTTAATTTGGTCTAAATCTAATTTCTGCCAGGCAAAATCATAATTTTACCCAGCAGTTTATATAAACAGAAGAGTTATTTTTTTTCTAAACAATTTCAGTTTTAGGGCTATTGAACACTAAATTATTGAGTTCTATTATTTCTGACTTTCCTTTAGCTAATCTGTTTCATTGATATGTTTTTTTTTCTATTTAAACTAGTAGAAAATTACATCCTTTAAAAAATTTCCTTTTATATACCTGAATCAAGATAATTTGTTTCTCAAAATGAATTTTAAATGTTTTATCTAGCTACGTAAAGCTCTGTAAACTATTATTATCATTGCTATTGTGTTTGCATGGCACAACCATGAGCACTGAACACTGCTTCACTTATTTAGGTTGTGACTTATTTCCTTTAGGAACATTTTTAATTTAATCTATACAAGTATCAAGTATGCTTTGGTAGATGGAACCTCACATGCATTTTATAGCTATTTTGAATGAGATTGCTTTTTCTATAACTGTCATATGAACGTTATGATTATATAGAAATGCTATTTATTTTTAAAGATTACCATTTTATTTATTTTGTAGCTTACTACTTTGTTGCAGTGATCCAACCTTTTCTTAAAGAACCTTGCTAAAGAGAAAATGATAGGGGAAGATAGCGGAGTGAGTAGGTCAGAAAATTCCAAGCTCTCAAGATTTTCCCACACACAAAAGTAAAAATAGCACCTCAGGGTAAACAAAGTGTGTGTGGAGATAAATAAGAACCGGGGTATAACCAGGCTTCTCCTGGGACAATTTGAAAAGGGCAGAAGAAAAATTCCATAATTTGTTTTGGTTCCTGTGAAGAGTAAACACTTCCAGGCTAGGTTCCCTTTTAACAACAAGCAGCAATCCTCTCAAACAACAAGTGGAAAGTCCTGGGTTAAGTTGGATTGAAATGCTTCCTCCTTCCCAGCCACCTAAACTTTTGCCTCTGGGACAGTGAGAGGTGTAGGGAATCTGAGCCCAGGAAGATTAAGGGAACCTCTGCTGACCAGGAGACCTAGACTCAGCTGTGCTACAGAGAATGCACTCCTAGTTAATGCAGAAGCAATGGTCCAGAAAGCCCCTGGCTATGGGCGCTTACAAGAGGTTGGAGGTTTGGCTTTGGTTTCAGGCTAGAGGGAAGAACTTAAGATTTGGGGCAAGAAGAACTATTACACATACCCCAGGACTACAGGAGATTACAAATAATTAAGCCATCACTGCAAAAAAAAAAAATGTACAGGCAAAGGAGAAAGAATCCAATCAGAAAACTAATTATGGGAATAGAAATGACCAAAGATCATCTTCAAAGGAGGATATTAAAGTAAAGAAACCCTCAAGGAGTAACATTAAATTGTCATCTCCCCAAAAAGAATTCATAGAAGATCTTAAAAACATTAAATGACAGAGATGAAGGAAAAGCTAAAAAAGAAAATAAGAATTATCCAAGAAAAACAAGAAGGGTATGAAAGGAAAGTCAACCCACTAGAAAAGGAGATCTAGAATCTTAAGGAAGAATATGACACCTTGAAAATTGAATTGTGCAAAGTGAAGCCAATGAAATTATAAGAGATCAGGAGATAATTAAACAAAATATGAATAATGAAAAAATAAAATATCTTATAAGAAAAACAACAGGGGAGGCTGGGTGGCACAGTGAATAGAGCACTGGCCCTGGAGTCAGGAGGACCTGAGATCAAATCTGGGCTCAGACACTTAACACTTACTAGTCATGTGACCTCCAAAAAAGGAACAACAACAATAAAAAAAACACATTTGAAGAATACATCAAGAAGAGAAAATATAAAAATAATTTGACTAACTGAAAGTTGTGATTGAAAAAAAGAATCTTGATGCAATAATATAAGTAATACCTAAAGCAAAATTTCCAGAAGCATCAGAATAAGGGTTAAAGTAGAAATAGAAAAAATCCACGAATCACCACATAAAAGTGATCCTATGAGGAAAACTCATAGTAATATCATAGTCAAATTTCAAAACTCCAAGCTCACGGAAAAAATATTAAAAGGATCAAGAATAAAACAGGGGTGGCTAGGTGGTGGAGTGAGTAAGTGCACTGGCCCTGCAATCAGGATGACCCAGGAATGGTCCTGGCTTCAGAAAATGAGCACCCACACATAAATAATGACTTTCCATGTAACCTTGAGCAAGTTACTTAACCCCAATTGCTTTAAAAAAAAAGAATAAAACAATTTAAATATGATGGTACAACAATTAGAATCACACAAGATTAATAGCAGAGACATTAAAGGACAATAGGTCTTGGAACACAACATATCAAAGAGGAAAAGAAATGGAGGTCAGGACAAAAATATCATACCCTTGAAAGTTAAATTTTATCTTGAATTTTTTTTTTAATTTCCCACTTTTAGTTTTATTTTTTTTTCAAAAAATTAGAAAGACAACTTCTTCTTTACTAATGTAATATTTATGCAAGAAAAAAAGTTAGCTTTAACTTCAGCCCTAGTTTTTTTAATCATACTATTTATATTTTTTAAATTGGTTTTAAAAGGGAGATAAGCAACTCAGTCTATACTGTACATGTGCAGCTATGCAAAACAGTACCATAGTAGATATATTGTAAAAAACTGACTACATTGCCCTACCTCCCATCCCACCTCCCACCTGGTCCACTCCCTGCTTTGATCATGTCCGTTTTCAAAAGTAGGTGCTTCCAAATCCCCCCGCCCCATGAGCCCACCCTCCCTTCCATTGACCCCACTCTCATACCCTTCTGCCCTACTTTCCTGTAGGGTGAGAAACACTATTTAGTATGTATGACATTCTCTCCTTGATCCAAATTCAGTGAGGATAAGGTTTTGCCTTTTTGCCTTCCTGTTCTTCCCCTCCCTTGTAACCATGTTCCTTTGCTTCTTCTTTATGAGAAAGTTCACCCCATTCTGTCTCTCCCCATCTCTTCTCAATATATTCTTCTCTCAACTTTTAATTTCATCTTTTAAGTATCATCCCTTCCTATTAAATTCAACCTGTTCCCTCTACGTATATGAGAAAACATACATAAACACATTCACATATGTATTCATATGCCCATATACCCTTCTTCACCTATTTTCATACTGAGAAAAGTTTCATCAGTTACCGTTATTGTTTTTCCATGTAGGAAGGAAATAGTTCAACTTTGATAAGTTCATAATGATTTCTTTTCACAGTTCACCTTCTCTAGCATCTCTTGCTCCTTGTGTCTGAATGTCAAATTTTCTATTGATCTCTGGTTTTTTCCTCAAGAATGCTTGAAAGTCCTGTATTCCACTGAATGACCATATTTTCCCCTGAAACATGATACTCTGATTTGCTGGGTAGGTGATTCTTGGTTTTAATCCCTGCTCCATTGCCCTTCAGGATATCATACTCCATACCCTTCAGTCCCTCAGTGTAGAAGCTACCAGATTCTGTGCTATCCTGATTGTGTTTCCACAATATTGAAATTGTTTCTTCCTGGCTGCTTGTAAAATTCTCTCCTTTATCTGGGAATTCTAGAAACTGGCTATAATATTCCTAGGAGTTTTCTTTTTGGGATCTTTTTCAGGAGGTGATCTGTGAATTCTTTCAACCTTTATTTTGCCCTCTGGTTCTAAAACATCAATGCAATTTTCCTTGAGAATTTTTTGAAAGATGATTTCTATGTTCTTTCTTTGATCATGGTTTTCAGGCAGTCCAATAATTTTTAGATTGTCTCTCCTGGATCTATTTTCCAGGTCAGTGGTTTTTCCCATGAGATATTTCACATTGCCTTCTATTCTTTCATTTCTTTGGATCTGCTTAATAGCATCTTGATTTCTCATAAAGTCACTAACTTCAATTTGCTCCAGTCTAATTCTGAAAGAATAATTATCCTCAGTGAGCTTTTGAGATTCTTTTTCCAACTGGCAATGTCGGCTTTTTAAGGCATTCTTCTCCTCATTGCCTTTTTGAGCCTCTTTTGCCATTTGAGTTAGTCTATTTATTATGATGTTATTTTCTTCAGTCAGGCTGTAGAGTCTTATTTCATACTTTTCTTGCTTCTTTCTCATTTCTCTTCCCAATTTTTCCTCCATGTCTCTTATATGCTTCTTAAGGTCCTCCATGGCCTGTAACCAGCTCTTATTTTTATTTGGGGCTTTGGGTGCAGGATTTCTGACCTCACAGTCCTCTTCCTGTTCCATGCTTTGATCCTCTTTGCCCCCAAAATAGGAGTCTAATGTTGCATTTTTCTGTTTATTTTGTTTCCATTGCCTAGGCATGTTGCCACTTAATTACTTGACTTTTGGACTTGTTGCCACAGTAGCACTCTGCCACCAGCCAGGGGAGTTTCTGTCACAAATGCTGGGGTTTCCCAATTGCCGGAGGTATTAGTTGGGTGGCCTCTCTGAAGCCTCCACACACTCTGGCAAGCTGGTCAAACACCCCATGACCTCCACCCCAGACCTCAATCCATATCCAAGAAGGGTAAAGCAAGAGTGCTTACCCCCCAGACAGATCACCGGATCTCCCTACAGTTCACAGGCCAGGAGCCGAAGCTGCAACAATGGCAATGTGGAACAAGCTGCACTGGCTACTGAGCAGTTTCTCTCCCCAGGGGAAAGAGGCCACATGCTCTCCCAACAAGTCCTAAAGTCCATAGGCCACTGACTTCTCACTTTGTTCTAGGCATCTATGTGTTGATAATTCTGGAAACACCCTAGCTCCTGGTTTTCTGGGGTCTCTCTAGCTGGCTGCTGGTCTGGCTGCCCTGGGGTTAAAACCTCTGACTCACATGGACCTGGGCTCGGCTCCCAGAACTCTGTGCTGGCTGCTGGACTGTCCTCAGTGGGAGGTTAGCTTCTCTGTGTCATTTTGTGGTTTCTGGAGCTCCAGAGGTCATTCAGAGTCCCCCTTTTACATAATTTTGAAATGGTGTAGGCGAGAATTCTGAGAAAGTGCTGTTTCTACTCTGCCATCTTGACTCTGCCCCCCTATCTTGATTTTTTTAAAAAATGGCCATGTGATAAACTCTCAAACATTCAAGGCTATTTAAACAAAATAATGAACTTAATAGGAGATTCAGCACACACAAACCAAGAAAAATATAAGGCACATAACAAAGACTGATTATAAGGAAGGATAGACTGTATCATTGTTTTTTTTTTTTTTAAGCAATTGGGGTTAAGTAACTTGCTCAAGGTTACATGGCTAGTCATTATTTGTGTGTGAGTGCTCATTTTCTGTTGCCACATTCTTTCTCGGGTCATCCCAACTCCAAGGCCAGCGCTCTTACTCACTGTGCCACCTAGCCACCCCGGACTGTATCCTTTTTTATATGTAAAATGTATGGTTAATATTCTTACTAATAATTGGATATCTCACAAAAAAGATTGGGGTAAACCTGAGTATGATGTGAATTTTGAAAGCAAAACCATTTAGAAAGAGCTAAAAAGAATAATTATTTTATATTATTTCAAATATTAATTATTTTATAAAATTATTATATATAGTTATATATAATTTACTAATTATTTTATATTAATTTTAAATTATATATATATATATATTTTAGAAGAGTATAAAAGTCTTCTAAATTCAGAAGAAATAAAACATTATGGGTATAGGGAGGGTGGAGAGGACACAGTAGATATCTTTAGAGGGGAGGGTGAGTAAATAGATTAAATAGGGTTACAGAAGTGTGTTTAGATTATGGGAATAAGAGGATTGGGGAGAGATCCGTGGTGGGGGGTAGGCAAGTCATAGCAGAGCAAGGTATTGGGTAAAAGTAAAATAGAGGAAGCAGAGAGGATAGAAAACAAAAGATGTGCACAAACATGAGAAATAAAGATTAGGAGTAGAGTAGGCTTGGGAAAGTGTATATGTAATGTGTATATGTGTATGTATATTACAACAGCTATAGATAAACATATATAACCTTTAATGTAGCCTTCTGGGGGGCGGGGAGGGTATGTACATATTTATAGCTATAGAAAATCTTTTCTGTGGCCTTTTGGGGGAGACTGGGAGTAGGGGGAAAAGAACCAAGTTTAAAATGTCCATGACAGAGAACAAAAAAAAAAACAAAAACAAAAACAACTCAAAAGGAAGCAAAGAAAAGATGTACAATTCTCAACACAAAGAGTAGTATGTATCAGTCTTTCTTGAAAATAAAATTTATTGTCACATATTTTGAATCCCCTCTTATGTTCTGCTATGCACATAACATATTCTTTTCCTTTCTAATGTTTTACTTGTTCCAATATTTAAGTTTATGATATGTTTTTGTTTTTCTCTCTATATGTATTTGTGTTCTTGAATTTGAGTCTAAAATAAAATTTTCCAAAAAATAAAATAAACAGCAAAAAAAGAGAAAATGATAGAGAGAAAAATTAGGTGTAAAATGGATCATTTTGCTTACATAAAATTAAAAAGATTTTGTATAAATGAAGCAAAGGAAACAAAGATCAGAAGGAAAGCAGAACTTAAGGGGGAATTTTTATGTAGTTTTTAGATACAAGTCACATATTTAAATGTATAAAGAACTTTTTCAATTCTATAAAAACACAAGTCATTTTCCAACTGATAAATAGTAAGAGGATATGGAAGATGGTGGAGTAGAAACAGCAATTCCCCTCTGCTGTGGCTCTCTCACTTCCAATATATATAAAAGTGGACTCTGAACAAACTCTAGAGCTACAGAACCCACAAAATGACACAGAGAAGCTAACCTCCCACTGAGGACAGTCCTGCAGCCCAGCAGGGAGCAACCAATGCAGCGCTCTGGGAGCCAAGCCCAGGCCCCCATGAGTTGGAGGTTTTAGCCACGGGGTGGTTGAACAAGCAACCTGCTGGAGGGACTTCAGAATACCAGGAGCTGTGATGTTTCCAGAATTACCAGTGCATAGATGCCAAGTACAAAGTGAGATGTCAGTGCCCTGTGGACTTTGGGACTAGTGTGGAGAGCCTCTTTCCCTGGGGGCAAAAAGCCACTGATTAGCCAAGGTGTAGCCCTCCATGTTGCAGCTTCAGATCCTGGCCTGCATATTGTAGGGGGATCCAGTGATCAGTCTGGGGTGGGGGTAATCACTCTTGCTTTAACCTTTCTGGATCTGGATTGCGGTCTGGGATGGAGGTCTTGGGCTGTGTGACCAGCTTGCCAGAGCATGTGGGGGCTTCAGAGAGGCCACCCAACTAACTTCTGGCAGCTGAGAAAAACCCAGTGCTTGGGATGGAAGCTGCTCTATCTAGCAGTAGAGTCCTACCATGGCAACAAGTCCAAAAGTCAAGTAATTGAGTTGCAACATGTCTAGGCAAAGGAAACAAACAAACAAAAAAAAAAAAACAGAAAAACGCAACATTAGACTGCTATTTGGGGGTCAAAGAGCATCAAACCATGGAACAGGAGGTAGATTTGGAGGTCAGAACTCTTACACCCAAAGCCCCAAATGAAAATATGAGCTGGTTACAAGCCATGGAGGATCTTTAGAAGCATATAAGAGAAGTGGAGGAAAAATTGGGAAGAGAAATGAGAAAGATGCAAGAAAAGTATGAAATGAGAGTCAATAGCCTGACTGAGGAAAATAACACCTTAAAAAATAGACTAACTCAAATGGCAAAAGAGGCTCAAAAAGGCAATGAAGAGAAGAATGCCTTAAAAAGCCGACATTGCCAGTTGGAAAAAGAATCTCAAAAGCTCATTAAGGAGAATCATTCCTTCAGAATTAGACTGGAGCAAATGGAAGCTAGTGACTTTATGAGAAATCAAGATGCTGTTAAGCAGATCCAAAGAAATGAAAGAATAGAAGGCGATGTGAGATATCTCATGGGAAAAACCACTGACCTGCAAAATAGATCCAGGAGAGACAATTTAAAAATTATTGGACTACCTGAAAAACACGATCAAAGAAAAAAACAAGAAATCATCCTTCAAGAATTTCTCAAGGAAATTTGCCCTGATATTTTAGACCCAGAGACTGAAATAGAGGTTGAAAGAATCCATCGATCACCTCCTGAAAAAGACCCCCAAAAGAAAATTCCTAGGAATATTATAGCCAGGTTCCAGAATTCCCAGATCAAGTAGAAAATATTACAAGCAGCCAGGAAGAAACAATTTGAATACTGTGGAAATACAATCAGGATAGTGCAAGATCTGGCAGCTCCTACACTGAGGGACTGAAGGGCATGGAAGATGATATTCCACAGGGTAAAGGAGCTGGGAACAAAAACAAGAATCACCTACCCAGCAAAACTGAGTATCATGTTTCAGGGGAACATATGGTCATTCAGTGGAATAGAGGAATTTCAAGTATTCTTGAGGAAAAAACTAGAGTTGAATAGAAAATTTGACATTCAGATACAAGAAGCAAGAGATGCTTTAGAAGGTAAACTGGGAAAAGAAATCAAAAGGAACTTATTAAAGTTGAACTATTTATATTTATACATGGAAAAATGATAATTATAAATGATGAAACTTTTTTCAGTATGAAAATAGTTGAAGAAGGGTATATGGTCATATTAATACATAAATGAAAGTTTGTATATATGTTTACAGGTATATATAGTTAGAAGGCACAGGTCGAATTTAATAGGAAGAGATGATACTTAAAATGTGAAATTAAGAGATGAGAGAGGAATATAACCAGAGGAGATGGGGAGGGACAAAATGGGGTAAACTATTTCATACAGAAGAGGCAAGGAAAATGGTTACAAGGGAGGGGAAGAACAGGAATGCAAAAAGGCAAAACCTTGTTCTCATTGTATTTGTCTCATGGAGAGAATGACATACATACTAAATATGACATCTCTCTCTATAGGAGAGTAGGGGTGAAGGAGATGAGAGGAGGGATGATGGAAGAGAAAGTAGGATGGAAGGGGAGGAGGGAAGTTAGAAGCACCCACTTTTGAAAAGGACAGGATCAAAATAGGGAATAGACCAAGTGGGAGGTGGGATAGGAGGGAGGGAATTATAGTCAGTCTCTTACAATATATTTACTATGATACTGTTTTGCATAGCTAACACATGTACAACATATACTGAATTGCTTATCTTCCCAGTAAGGGTGGGTGACAAGGGAGTAAGGGAATGAATCTGGAATTCAAAGTTTTAAAATCAAATGTTTAAAAATATATAAATACTACTATTAATACTATTTTACATATAATTTGGAAATAAGAGATACAGGCATTGGGGCACATGTAATGGACAGTTGATGCAGATACAGGACGGCATAAACAATTAATATTTTGGGGAGGGCTTTTATTCACTGGCAGCTGTCCCCAAAAGGGGAGGCAGCCATGAGCTGTCTGTCCAGCGAGCTTTTATACAGTAAAAAGTACTTCTTGAAACAGACAGTGGTCAGCAAGGCAACTGTTGCTACATAGGGATGTAAAGTAAGGCGGGGGAGGGGGGGGCGGTTCTGCAAGCTAACGGCGCAGTTCTTTGTTTTAGTTTTAGTTACATCTTGGTTACAAGGCAGTACAGGGAGAGGTTTCACAACAGTCATACCTTTATGCTAGGTTTCTGGGGCCCCCTGAGGGGCCTTGTCAGAGGTCATGTGTAGGAGCTACCACTATGGGGACATAACTGCAACTTCACCTTGCCCTACTGAAAAAGTCAATGGGGGTATGGGAAAAGATATGGGAGAAAGCAGATGGGATGAGGAGATATTCAGTGGGACTGCTATTCTGGGGTGATGGGTAGGGGAAAAATGGGGGAAATTTTTTAACTCAAAATCTGGCAGAAATGAATCATGTAAACAAGGAGGAGGATGGAGGAGGGATGATGGAAGAGAAAGTGGGATGGAAGGGGAGGAGGGAAGTTAGAAGTTAATAACAAACAAGAAGTTAATAAAGCATTTTTTTAAAAAAAAGGATATGAACAGGAAGCTCTCTGATGGAGAAATCAAAACAATTTTTAGTCTTATGGGAAAATACTCTAAATCATTATTGATTAGAGAAATATAAAATAAAATAATCTTGAGACATCATTTTATACCTCCCAGATTAGCTACAATTATAGAAGAAAATTTGGAGGGACAGGGAATATTGGGACACTAATTCATTGCTTTATGAGAAATCAAGATGCTGTTAAGAAGATCCAAACAAATGAAAGATTAGAAGGCAATGTGAAATATCTCATGGGAAAAACCACTGACCTGGAAAATAGATCCAGGAGAGACAATTTAAAAATTATTGGACTACCTGAAAGCCATGATCAAAGAAAGAACCTAGAAATCACCCTTCAAGAAATTCTCAAGGAAAATTGCCCTGATGTTTTAGATCCAGAGGGCAAAATAGAGGTTGAAAGAATCCACAGATCACCTCCTGAAAAAGATCCCAAAAAGAAAACTCCCAGGAATATTATAGCCAGGTTCCAGAATCCCCAGTTCAAGGAGAAAATACTACAAGCAGCCAGGAAGAAACAATTTCAATATTGTGGAAACACAATCAGAATAGCCCAGGACCTGGCAGCTTCTACACTGAGGGATTGAAGGGCATGGAATATGATATTCCAGAGGGCAAAAGAACTGGGAATGAACCCAAGGGTCATCTACTCAGCAAAACTGAGTATTTTGTTTCAGGGGAAAATATGGTCATTCAGTAGAATAGAGGACTTTCAAGCATTCTTGAGGAAAAAACCAGAATTGAATAGAAAATTTGACATCCAGACACAAGAAGGAAGAGATGCCTGAGAAGGTAATCAGGGAAAAGAAATCAAAAGGAACTTATCAAAGTTGAACTATTTACATTCCTATATGGAAAAGCAATAACTGTGACTGATGATATCTTTCTCACTATGAAAATAATGGAAGAAGGGTGTGTGGTCATATGAATACATATGTGAATGTGTGTGTATATGGTTACAGTTATATATGGATAGAGGGCATAGGTTGAATTTGTTGGGAAGGGAGAATATTCAAGGGATGAAATTATGAGGTGAGAGAGGATAGTGGCAAGAGGAGGTGGGCAGAGACAGGGTAGGGTAAACTATCCCATGTAGAAGAAGCAAGGGGAAGTGGATGCAAGGGAGGGGGAGAATAGGAAGGCTAAAAAGGCAAAACCACATTCACATTGAATTTGGTTCAGGGAGAGAATGTCATACATACTAAATGGGATATCTCAACCTGAAGCAGGATAGGGGGAAGGGGGATGAGAGGAGGAATGATGGATGGGAGGGCATCCTTGGGGGGAGGGGAGGTTGGAAGTACCCATTATAGAAGAGGGACAGGATCATGTAGGGAATGGACAAGGTGGGGGGTGGGATGAGTGGGAGGGAATTTTAAGCAGCCTTGTAAAATATATCTACTATGATAATGTTTTGCATAGCTAGACATGTACAACATATACTGAATTACTTATTTCCCAAGAGGGAATGGGTGACAAGGGAGGAAGGAAATGGATCTGAAATTCGAGGTCATAACATTAAATGTTTCAAATAGATAGATAGATAGATAGATAGATAGATAGATAGATAGATAGATATAGATATAGATATAGATATAGATATAGATATATACTATTATTAATACTCTTTGCTTGTAATAGGGAGATAAGATGTGCAGGCATTGGGACACAAAGATTCACCTTCCTCTAATGGAAAAGTCGATGGGTGTATGGGAGAAGGTATGGGAGAGAGCAGATTGGAGGAAGAGATATCTTGTGGGACTGCTATTTTGGGAGGTTGGGTAGGGGAATAATGGGGGGAAAATGATTGTAACTCAAAATCTGGCAGAAATGAATGATATAAAACAGAAGTTAATAAAGCATTTGTTTAAAAAAATGTAAAAAAAAACAAAAAAAAAGAAAAGAAAAGAAAAAGAAAAAAGAAGTCCATCTGCTCCTCATTTCTTATACCACAATAGTATTCCATTATATTTATATACTATAACTTGTCTGGTCATTCCCCAATTGATGGGTATACCTCTGTCCAATTCTTTGCCACAACAAAAAAAGCTGCTATGCACATGTTTGTGCAAATGGGTCTTCCACTTGTGTGATCTCTTTAGGATACAGTCCTAGAAGTGGTATTGCTGTGTCAAAGGGTATGCACTTTTACTAGGCCTTTGGGCATAGTTCAAATCTGCTCTCCAGAGTGGTTGGATCAGTTCAAAACTCCACCAACAACACATTGTTCCAGGTTTTCCACATCCTCTCCAGCATTTATCATTTTCCTGTTTTGTTATCTTAGCTAATCTAACCAGGAAGATGTGGTACCTCAGAGTTGTTTTGATTTGCATTTCTCTAAGCAAAAGTGATTTAGAGCATTTTTTCATATGCTTATAAATATCTTTAATTTCTTCCTCTGAAAACTGCCTGTTAACATCTTTCGAACATTTATCAGTTGGGGGATGACATGTTCTTATAAATTTGACTCAATTCTGTGTATATTTTAGAAATAAGGACTTTATTAGAGAAACTGGTTACAAAAATTTTTTGTAATTTTCCACGTCCCTCCTAATCTTGGTTATATTGACTTTATTTGAACAGAAACTTTTCAATTTAATACAATCAAAATTATCCATTTTGCATTTCATAATTCTCTCTATCTCTTGTTTGGTCATAAATTCCTCCCTTCTCCATAAATCTGACAGGTAGACTATTCCTTGCTCCATCAAGTGGCTTACAGTATCAGCCTTTATATCTAGATCATGCAACCATTAAGACATTATTTTGGTATGTGGTGTAATTTATTCTTCTATACCCAGTTTCTGAAATACTATTTTCCAGTTTTCCCAGCAGTTTTTGTCAAATAGTGAATTCTTATCCCAGAAGCTAGGGTCTTTGTGTTTGTCAAACAGTAGATTACTATAGTCATTGACTGCTGTGTCTCATGTACCTAATTTATTCCACTTATACCCTACTCTATTCCTCAGCCTGTACCGAGTAGTTTTGGTGATTGCTGCTTTATAATACAGTTTAAAATCTGGTACTACATTCCCTAACATTTCTGTCTATCAATTCCATTGGCATTCTGGACCTTTTGTTCTTCTAGATGAATTTTGTTACTATTTTTTTTCTAGCTCTATGAAATAATTTTCTAGTAGATTTATTGTTATAACACTAAATAGGTAAATTAATTTAGGTAACATTGTCATTTTTTATTATATTAGCTCAAGCTTGCCATGAGCAACTGATGTTTTTCCAATTAGTTAGATTTGACTTTATTTGGGTGAAAAGCGTTTCATAATTGTGTTCATATAGTTCCTGGGTTTGTTTTGGCAGGTGGATTCCAAAATATTTTATAATGACTACAGTAACTTTAAATGGAATTTCTCTTTCTTTCTTGCTGTTGAACTTTGTTAGAAATATATAGTAAAGCTGAGGATTTATATGAGTTTATTTTATAATTTGCTAAATTCATTTATTATCCCAAGTAGTTTTTAACTTGATTTTCTAGGATTCCCTACATACATCATCATATCATCTGCAAAGTGTGATAATTTAATCTCTTCTTTGCCTAACCTAATTCCTTTAATTTCTTTTTCTTATATTATTGCTACAGCTAACATTTCTAGGACCAAAGTAAATAAGGAGGGTGATAGCAGACATCCTTGTTTCACCCCTGATCTTACTGGAAATGCTTCTAGTTTATCCCCATTACATATAATACTTGCTGATGGTTTTAGATAGATGCTACTTATTATTTTAAGGAAGACTCCATTTATTCCTATACTTTCTTGTGTTTTTAATAGGCATGGGTGTTGTATTTTGTCAAAGGCTTTTTCTACATCTATTGGTTGATGATTTTAGAAAAAGTATGGAAACACTTGCATGAAATAATGGAGGGAGAAATGAGCAGAACCAAGTGAACATTGTATACAGTAATAGCAATATTGTTTAAAATGACAGTATCAATAAGTTATTTTGACTATTATAAATACCCAAATTAAATATGAAATATATGTGAAGAAAGACATTATGTGTATTCAGAGGAAGAAGAAACACCTGATAAATTTATAGAATAATTATGTAATATATAAATGTATATATATATATATACACACATACACACACAAACACCCATATTCAAACATATGTGTGTATATATATATATATATATATATATATATATATATATATATGTATATGTGCATGTGTGTGTGTGTGTGTGTGTGCGTGTGTATAGTACCTATATATAACTAGTACCTATTTGTGTCTAATGGTAGCCATCTCTTGAGTGAGGCAAGGGAAGAAAAAAAGAAATTTGCATCCTGATTTTGTTGCATATTTGAAAGGAATAACAAATAGTGCATAATATATTTGAAGTTTCATGTGCAATCATCTTTTTTTATTGTGGTGTGTTATGGAAATTTTTGTTTTGTTCCATAAATTCAAAATAAAACTTAAAAAAGAGAAAATAATTACCTCCCAGGGCAAACCATTTTACTTCTAGATAACTTTTTTAGGATTTTTTTTTCCTTACTGTAATCTAAATATGCTTCTTTGCAACTTCCACCAAGGTACTCCATTTCCTTTTCTTCAGTTTGAAGAATATAGAATGACAGGAGGGTTATGGATGATAGTTTGCCAAATGTTTATTCTTTTCCTTACTGACAGTTTATTAGCTATCCTTCCTCTGTTGAAACATTAGGAAGGCATTGTTCTTTGTGAATCATAAGGGCTCCAGGTGCTGCTGCCAAGCCTCTATTAACTAGACATAGGTCAAGCTCTGTAAACAATAATGCCAAACAAAAAGGAACCACTTCTTTAAATTTTTCACAATTGTAGTCCCAAAAGGTTTATTTTTTCCTACTTTGTTCTCAGTTTCTATGGACCTCAAATCTTAGAACCATAGGCAACTCCCCTTTCCTAAGTAAATAGTCTTTTCCCTCAATCCTGAATAGAACACACACACACACACACACACACACACACACACACACACACACACACACACACCATGTAGGAGACAGAGGCCAGAAAACAAACTGCTAGAGTTAGGAGTGGGCTTCATATCATACTCCTAATGTCAATTTATTCTGTAGCCAATGGAGAACACTTCAGTTGCCCAAGGACCAAAATATGAGTACATGCTATTGAGAACAATGACTTGAAAAGAGGAAACTCTCCTCCCAGTTATTTAGTAAGCCTGGGGAAGTTGAGTGGATCAGATCTACTTTTATTTCCTCATTGATCTGGCCATGTTCCCGGTGCTAGTGCAGCCTAACTGCTTCCCTAAAGGCTTTCTTCTACCTCATCTGTGAAGCTGTCACTCATTTGTCCAATGGAAAAAAAATGCAATTTAGCTTGCCAAAACTGATTCTTTTAATTAAACAATATATATCAATAACACCTTTATTTTGCTCATTTTGTGCATGTTCTCCACTATGGATTAAAATCAATGCCTGACAGTTGAGACTTCTAATGCATCTTTTAAAAAATCATTTCATTTTTCCTCTTTTCTAGGGCTAAAATGTAATTGCTCTGTCTTTAGAAATTCTCATCTAATGTCTAAAACTTACCATTTGCTTCTTACAGTTTAGTCTACTCTTAACATCCTTAGTTTTTGCTTATTTGGTTCCATGTCATACCACTAAAAATGGTGAGAAAATGTGTTAAGCATAAACATTAATAATTGGCATTCCTTCATATATATATATATATATATATATATGTTATAAAAATGCAACTGATTTTAGAATACAAATGAACTAGTCAAATAGCTGGAAAACAAATTTCTGTTGAAAAATAACTTTTAAATACTTTTTATGAAAAGATATGGTACAGCTGTTATACTCTGTGTTTTTATTCTTAGTTTATTTATTTTTGTGTGAAGGAATGGACACAATGGCCCTGAAGGCTTGGGAAAACTCAACACTACCCATCCAATCATTGCCACATGGGTTCACTTCTCTGTTAGGGAAAAGAGCTCTGCTTAAGTACACAGTATGTTACTACGTCACATATTGTAATACATGGGCATTTGGAAAAACCTTTTTGGAAAAGATCTTTTTCTTTAATTGCCTAAAAAAGTCATTCACTGATTATTTTCTTGTGTCGTACCATCTGGGCAGGGAATTAACAATCTGGAAAAGGAGTGCAGTGGAATTTTTTTCCTTCACTGCTGCTGGGTGATGCCTACCAATCAAAATCTAGCAGATGTGCTAACCATTTTGTGAGTTGCCTCCTGTGCAACTAAAGGCTCAGATGAAATGAGGTAGCGAGTTTGGTCCGCCACACCAAAGATGGAAAAAAATAAAATTCACAATACATCAAGTAGGATTATGTCCTTAAGTCTTTTATGAAAAAAAAATGCAAACAGTATCAATAATATGAATCTCAAAATGTGTTTTGTGCATCTTGAGAGTTTTGAACTAAATCTTAATCAAAACAGAAAGGGTAATTTTAAGAAACTGATATAAAAAGCATCAGTAATTTCACTAGCATGAGTAACTTCTTTTTTGGAGATTCATACACCAATTTCGGTTAGCACTTATCTTGATGATTAAAATATTATGAATAAGATATTATTATTACTAGCATTTACATAGCATGTGCTAAATGATAGGCCCCATAATAAGTTTTGTTGTTGATATGATCAATTATACTGATAGATTGAACCATCCTTGAATTCCTGGAATAAATCCTACCTGATCGAAGTGTATTATTCTTGTGATAAGTTGCTGTTGGGTTTTATTTTTTTGGTAATATATTTTGCTAATATTTTATTTAAAATTTTTGCATCTATATTAATGAGGGAAATTGGTCTATAATTTTCTCCATTTTGTTTCTTACTGATTTAGGTATCAGTACCATATTTGTGTCATTAAAAGAATTTGGTAGAAATCCTTCTTCACCAATTTTTCCAGATAGTTTGTAGAGTATTGGAATCAATTGTTCTTTAAATGCTTGAGAGAATTCACTAATAAATCCTTCTGGCCCTGGAGATTTTTTCCCAGAGATTTCGCTGACGGATTGTTCCATTTCTTTTTCTGAGATGAGATTATTTAAGCAATTTACTTCCTCTTCAGTTAATCTGGGCAACCTATGTTGTTGTAAATATTCATCCATTTCACTAAGATTGTCAAATTTATGTGCATACAAATGGGTAAAATAATTCCTAATTATTGTTTTAATTTCCTCTTCATTGGAGGTAGATTCAACCTTTTCATTTTTGATACTCGTGATTTGGTTTTATTCTTTATTTTTTTATCATATTGATTAAAGGTCTATCAATTTTATTTTTTCATAAAAATAGCTCTGTTTTATTTATTAATTCAATAGTTTTCTTAATTTCAATTTTATTAATCTCTCCCTTGGTTTTCATTATTTCTAATTTAGTACCAGCATTTAGTTCTATCTAGAACCACCTATAACTTAATAAATTAGTCTTGTACTAGGGGAAAGGGGTATGGGGGAAGGGGGTTTTGCCTGGGCCACAGAGGTTTAAGTGGTGTGTTCAAGGACATGGACTTCAGAGACAGAAAATAGGATTTGTCTAGGAGTATGCTTTATGATTCTAAATCAAATAATTTATCCAATTCACTTCATCACCTTTATCCCAAACTTAAACCATAGGAAAAAGGCATGTAGATTTCAGTGAATAAAGACTTTTATAGGATCCAAAAGGATATACTAAAATAGAAGGATTTGTACCAAACCTATGATTTCATTGATATAAGAAACTCCTAGATGATGAAACTTTCTCTCACAATGCAGGTCATAAGCTTCTCCATAACCTATAGTCTTAAATTTCTTAGAGCAAGGAGAATTTAAGTGATTTTCTCAGGGTCATCCAACCAGTATAAATCAGAGGATGGACTTCAATCCAGGTCTCCTTCTCTCAGGGTCTAGCTCTCTATTATGACATAGCTGCTTTTTATATTAAAATACCCTAGATATTTAAGGAGAGTGACCTCAGGGTGGTTAGGTGGCACAGTCAATAGAGAACCAGCACTGGAGTCAGGAGGACCTGAGTTCAAATCTGGCCCCAGACACTTAACACAAAAAAGCCATGTGACTTTGGGCAAGTCAGTTAATCCCATATGCCCTCTAAAAAAAAATTAAAAACTAAAAGAAGAGAGTGACCTTAGCCAATTTACCAATGAATTTTTTAATGCAAGATTCCATTAAAATATTCCTCCAAATCTTAATGATGTCCTGGAGGGGACACTGGATTTTCAAAAGACGTGCCAACATAGAAGAAGTTCAAATTCCAGTACGTCCTACTAAACTGGAATTGAGAGGTTTTTTTTGTTGTTGGTGTATTTTATCTATGTGTGAGGATCACTCTTAGTAATTTCAGGTAAATAAGTAGATAAATTATATATCAAACTCAATTTTCAGAGATTCAGAAACCTTATTTTTGGACATGAGACCTCATGAAATAGTCTACTAAGAAATGAAAAATAGGGCCACATAGATAAAATGAATTCTTGAAATATTGGAGTGTTTACAATAGGATAATGAAGGCAAATTAAGTCATATAAATTGGGGATAATAAAGGCATCTACTTCACAGGATTGTTGGAGCAATCAGATGAAATAGCATATGTAAAGGGGCAAAACTTAAAGATCTATATAAAATTTAGTTATCAGAATTCAACATTGTATTTAAATACAATGTTTAGATAAGTATATGAAGATGACTATGTCTCATGTTATTCAAAAGGTAAAGAATGAGTGGGGTTAACCAGCAATAGCTTCCTAGACCAGCTGGCTTAAGCTCAGAGATATAAAAGGACAAATGTTAGCCTAAGATTAGAAAATAAAATAAAATAAAATAGGCAACTCAGAGGAAGTTTCACATATTAAAAACTGCAAATTAAGACTGTGGTGTTCAGCTGATTGTTTTGTCAACGTTACAAAGTTTTGACCTTTAGGTCATGAGATAAAACATTTTCAGAAAGGATAAGAACAACACTGTTACAGGGGTTTGTTTTCTTGTTAAAAAGCTCCTTTGCTTACTGTTTACAATGTTATGTATTGCCTGATTGTAAGACTAGAATACACACACACACACACACACACACACACACACACACACACACACCCTGAAGAATTAATGCAGAAGCTAGTAGTAGTAGTAGCAGAATCTATTATGCTTCAGGAGAAGCAAAAAAATGCAAGACTAGTAATTATGATCTCAGATAAAGCAAAAATCAAAACAATTAAAAGAGATAAGCAAGGAAAACAAATCTTGTTAAAAGGCACCAGAGACAATGAAGTAACCTCAATATTATACATTTATGCACTGAATGGCATTGCATCCAAATTATTAAAGGAAAAGTTAAATAAGCTATAGAAGGATATAGACAATAAAACTGTATTAATGGGAAATGTCAACATTTCCCTCTCAGAACTAGATAAATGTAGTCACAAAATAAATTTTAAAAAAGTTAAAGAAATGAATAGAATTTTAGAAAAGTTACACATGACAGACATCTAGTAGAAAGGAATATGCTTTTTCCTCAGCTGTACTTGTCAAATTTACAAAAACTGACCATGTATTAGGATATAAAAATCCTCACAAACAAATGCAAAAAGTCAGACATATTAAATGACCTTCCAAGACTGTAATATAATGAAAATTATATGAAAAAAAATTACCTGGAAAATATCTATTAAAATTAATTGAAAACTAAATAATCTAATCTTTGACAATGATTGGGTCAAAGAACAAATCATATAAACAGTCATTTAATTAATGAGAATGACAAAAATAAGACAACGTGCCAAAATGTATGGGATGTAGCCAAAACACTACTTAGGAGAAAAATACTATCTCTGAGTGTTTAGAAGACAAAAGGAGTGAGTCAATGAATTGGATGCAATTATTAAAAAAAAAAAAAAAACTAGAAAATTTTAAAAGCCCTCTCCAATTAAACACCAAGAAAAAAATTCTGAAAATCAAAGGAGAGATTAATAAAAATGAGAGAGAAAAAAACACTGAGCTAATAAATAAAACCAGGAGATAGTTTAATTGGGAAAAAAATAGATAAAATTTTGGTTAAATTTATTTTATAATAGGAAGAAGAAAACCAAATTATGAGTATCAGAAATGAAAAGACCGAATACACCATCAATGAAGACAAAATTTAAAGAATTATTAGGATTTATTTTATTTAATTATATCCCAGTAAAACTGAAAATTTAAGCAAAATAGGTATATGCAATTATTTCTATTATTATTTCTAACATTATATAAAGTATTTGAAAGGATAGGAAAAGAAGTAATACTACCAAATTCATTTCAAAGCACAAATTTATTTTTGATACCTGTACCAGGTAGAGAAATAACAGAGAAATAAAACTATAGGCCAATTCCCCTAATAAATATTGATGTGAAAATTTTAAATAAAATGATAGTAAGGAGAATACAGCAATACATTTCAAAGATCATGTACTATACCAGGTAGGATTTCTGCCAGAAATGTAGGCCTGGCTCAATTTCAAGAAATCCTTAAGCATAAGTGTCCACATCAACAACAATAATAACAATAACAATAACAATCACAAAAAGGATTACATCAACAGACACAGCAAATGTTTTGACAAAATACAATGCTCATTCCAATAAAAAAAAAAACATTAAAAATATAGGAAAGAATTCAGATTTTCTTAAAGTGACAAATTATAAACACACACACACATCCACACACATCCACACACACACACACACACACACACACACACACACACACACACACACATATATATATATATATATATATATACCAAGAGCAAGCAATATTTTTAATGAGGATAAATTAGAAGCCTTCAAAATAAGATCAAGGATGAAGATGTCTATTATCACCATTAACATTCAATGATGCTTTCAAAATGATAATTACATATGAAGAAAAAACTGAAGGAATAAGAATAGACAATGAGGAAATAAAACTTTCATTTTGCAAATGATATGATTGTGTATATATGTATGTATGTATGAGTATATGTATAGGCATATAAAAGCCCTAGAAAATCAACTAAAAAACTAGTTGAAACAACAATTTGAGTAAAGTGCAAACATATAAAATAATTTTACTTTCTATACTACCAATAAACAACAGGAAAAAGATAAAAGGAAAAATTCTATTTAATATAACTATAGACATCTCAAACAGATCATTAAAAAAGAATGAAGTATGTACATTTACAAAAATATTTATAGAAGCTCATTTCATGGTGTTAAAGAATTGGGAATTGGAGGAATGACCATCAATTAAGGAATGGTTGAACAATTTGTGGTATATTAATGTAATGGAGTAATACTGTGTAATGGCAAGCAAAGGAGTACTTTGCTCCTTGTTTCATCTATTCAAGTGCCTTTGAGCCTTGCCTGTGATTATATCATTTTTGTTAGTAACAGAAACTGTGAAGCCCACAATGCGAGGAGGAACAACAAGGACATAAGGGGAAGGTCAGAAGAGAAAGGATCAGAACACATAAAATCATGAGCATGAGCTGGAACCAAGAAGAACTGAAAGAGAGGACACTTGTGGTGTCATCACTCTGTCCTTCTGTTCTGCCTGTATTGATTTGTGTCTGTGTTATTTTGTCAGATGGAAGCATTCTATCTGTTGATTGGTATACTTTGTCAGACAGAAGCACTCTATTGAACTGTGTTACTTTGTCAGACAGAAGTACTCTGTCTGTTGACTTTTGTTGATTTCACAGACAGAAAGTGAATTGAAATAATGGTGCTGACAATGTGTGTAAATATTGTTGTAATTCTGCTAAGCTTAATGCACATACATATAGTTATGTCTCTGTTAAACATTGTCTTCCCAGAAAAAGAAACTGTGAAGGACTTGGAGTGAATAAGTCACCATGAGCTTTGATATGGAACAAGAACTGGAAGAGGAGTTTGAACAGGAGTTAGAACAGGAACTGACACAGGAGCTGAGATATGCCTACCTATGAAACCAGGCAAGAGATGGGATCATGGAAGAGGAGCCATGAAGTTTGGAAGTCAGCCTTGAGTCAAGAAGAAAGGACCTTTGCTTGAGTACTTAATGATGACTGATGAGATTACAACTTACTGTGACCTAGGGCTGGAACACCTCTGTACTTTCCACTATCTCTTAAGGATGATTACTGCTTAAGGATACTTAAGTTGGGGCAACTAGGTAGAGCAGTGAGTAGAGTGTCAGCTCTGGAGTCAGAAGGACCTGAGTTCAGATCCGGCCTCAGACACTTAAGGCACACACAAACAAAAACCTAGCCCTGTGACCTTGGGCAAGTTACTTAACCTCAATTGCACTCCAAAAAGAAAAAAAAAAGACTAATTCAGTTAAGGATGATTGAAAGCCTCCCTCCAATTAAGATGAAAGAAGACTTTAGATGGGTACTTTATATTGATTAAGGAGATTGTGAGTTACTGAACGATATCTTTTGTTTAACATTATGTGGCCAACTTAGTAATAAGTTGCTGTGTTATACTGTTGTGAATGTTGTATTTTGGTTTCTTGAATGTATTGCTTTCAATTATTGCTAAATAAATAGATAGCTCACTATAATATGCAATCAGAAACTTAAAGTTATTCACAGCAATAGTGCTCAGAAGAGGCAAGCCAAAAAGACAAATAATTGAGTGGCAACATGCCTAGGCAAATGAAACAAAATAAAAAGAAAAATTAAACTTTACACTTCTATTTTGGGGGGCAAAGAGGATGGAAGCATGGAACAGGGGCAGGTCTGGGAGGTCAGAACCCCTGCACCAAAAGCCCCAAATGAAAATAAGAACTGGTTACAGGCCATAGAGGACCTTAAGAAGCAAATAAGAGAAGTGGAGGAAAAATTGGGGAAAGAAATGAGAAAGATGCAAGAAAAGTATGAAATGAGAGTCAACAGCCTGACTGAGGAAAATAACTCCTTAAAAATAGACTAACTCAAATGGCAAAAGAGGTTAAAAAGGCAATAAGGAGAAGAATGCCTTAAAAAGCCAAATTTGCGAGATGGAAAAAGAATCTCAAAAGCTCACTGAGGAGGGGGCAGAGCCAATATGGTGGAGTAGAAACAGTACTTCCAAGGTGCTCTGCCCCACACCACTTCCAAACTACGTAAAAGGTGGACTCTGAACAACTTCTGGAGTTCCAGCACCCACAGAATGACACACAGATGATAACCTCCTGCTGAGGACAGCCCAGCAGTCCTACAGGGAGCAGCCAGCAGAGTACAGCTCATTGCTCTGGGAGTGGAAGAAGCAAGGGGAAGAGGCTGCAAGGGAGGGGAAGAATAGGCAGGCAAAAAGGCAAAACCACATTCTCATTGAATTTGGTTCAGGGAGAGAATGACATACATACTAAATGGGATATCTCAACCTGCAGGAGAATAGGGAGAAGGGGGATGAGAGGAGGGATGATGGATGGGAGGGCATCCTTGGGGGGAGGGGAGGTTGGAAGTATCCACTATAGAAGAGGGACAGGATCATGTAGGGAATGGACCAGGTGGGGGGTGGGATGAGTGGGAGGGAATTATAAGTAGCCTTGTACAATATATCTACTATGGTAATGTTTTGCATAGCTAGACATGTACAACATATACTGAATTACTTATCTTCCCACAGGGAATGGGTAACAAGGAAGGAAGGGAATGGATCTGAAATTCAAGGTCTTAAAATTAAATGTTTCAAATATATATAAATACTATTATTAATACTCTTTTGCTTGTAATGGGGAGATAAGATGTGCAGGCATTGGGGCACGGAGATTCACCTTCCTCTAATGGAAAAGTCGAAGGGGGTATGGGAGAAGATATGGGAGAGAGCAGATTGGAGGAAGCGATATCTTGTGGGACTGCTATTCTGGGAGGGCGGGTAGGGGAAAAACAGGGGGAAAATTGTAACTCAAAATCTGGTGGAAATGAATGATGTAAAACAGAAGTTAATGAAGCATTTGTTTAAAAAGAAAAAAAAAAGAATTCACTGATAACTGCTTGAAAAATATCATATTAAGAAAATTCCTAGGAATATTAATAGCCAAATTCCAGAGTTCCCAGGTCAAAGAAACAATATTATAAGCAGTCAGGAAGGAATAATTTGACTATTGTGGAAACACAATCAGAATAACTAAAGATCTAACAGCTTCAACATTAAGGGGTGGAATGGCTTGGAATATGATATTCCAAAGACCAAAGGAACTAGTATTAAAACCAAGAATAACCCATTCAGCAAAACTGAGTATAATACTTTAGGGGAAAATATGGACATTCAATGCCATAGGGGACTTTAAAGCATTCTTGATGAAAAAGACAGAGCTGTTCAGAAAATTCAACTTTCAAATACATGAAACAAGAAAAGCATGAAAAGGTAAACAGGAAAGAGAAATCATAAAGAACTTATCAAAGTTGAGCCATTTACATTCCTACATGGAAAGGCAATATTTGTAACTCATGAGACTTTTCTCACTATGAGGATAGTGGAAGGGAATACACACACACACACACACACACACACACACACACACACACACACACACACACATATATATATATACACACATACATACATACATACATACATACATACATACATACATACACATATATTCTACTCACAGGGTGAGTTGAATGTAAAAGAATGTAAAAGAATGATATCAAAAAATAAAGGTATATATTGGGAGAAGGAGATGGGGAGAGAGAGAATGGGGTGGATTATCTCAAATAAAGGAGGCAGGAGAAAGCTATTACAATGGAGGGAAAGAGCAAGGAAGTGAATGGGAATGAATCAAACATATTCTCATCGGATTTGGTTTAAGGAGGGAATAACATACACACTCAAATGGGTATGTTACCCTACAGGAAAGTGGGGGGAAGAGGATAAGAGGGGAAATGATAGAAGAAAGGGAAAATTGGGGGAGAGTCTAGTTAGAAGTAAATACTTTTGAAAAGGGACAGGGTCAAAGGAGAAAATTGAATAAATGGGGGGTGGGAGTATGGAGGAAAACATAGTATTTCATAATATGACTACTATGGAAATATTTTGTATAACTACACATGTATAGCCTAAATTGAATTGCTTGTCTACCCAGTGGGGGTTGGTGAGGAGTGGAGAAAGGAGAGAATCTGTAACTCCAAGTTTCCAAAACAAATGTTATTTTTTTTACATGCAACTGGGAAATAAGATACATAATCAATGGCAAAAAGAAATCTATCTTTCCCTACAAGAAAATAAGGGTGGGCATTAGGGGGATATAAGAGAGGGCAGATTGGGGGTAGGGATATTCAGTATACTTGCCATATTGGGGTGGGGGTAGGGGGAAGATGAGAAGAAAATATGTAACAACATCTTGTGTAAATGAATGTTGAAAATTAAAAATAAATTAGAAAAAGAAGAAATGATAAGCAGGTGAATTTCAGAAAAAACCTGGAGGGTTTTATACGAACTGAGGCTAAGGAAAGTGAGCAGAGCCAGGAAAACATTATACATAGTAACAGCAACATTGTCTGATAATCAACTATGATACACTTAGATCTTCTCAGAAATACTATGATCCAAGATAATTCCAAAAGATTCATTATGGAAAATGCTCTCCATATCCAGAGAAAGAACTGATGGAGTCTGAATTAAAATCAAAGCATACTGTTTTCACTTTATTTTTAATTTTTTTTCCATTTTTTTCTGTTTCTTCTTTCAAAACTTAACTAATGTGGAACTATGTTTAATATGATTTCACATGTATATCCTAAAAAATAAAACGAAATAACTAGACAATATAAAATATTTCAGACTCTCCTTGTCAAGACAAACCTAGGAACTATATGAACACAATTACAAAACACTTTCACACAAATACAAATTAAAAAAAACTAGAAGACATTAATTTATATTGATAGACTAAGCCATAAATAATAATAATATGAATATAATTGATTATGATTAATTATATATGGTTATGATTATTACATCACAGATCTAATTAGTAGATAATAAATTGACAGTTCTACCAAAATTAATTTATTTATTCAATGCCATTCCAATTAAACTACCAAATCATTACTTTGGAACTATGCCCAAAGGAGTATAAAATTGTGCATACCCTTTGACCCAGCAATACTACTTCTAGATCTTATCTCAAGGACATCCAAGAAAAGGAAAATGACTTGTGTGCACAAATATTTCTACAGCACCTTTTTTTCATGGTTGCAAAAACTGGAAATTGAGGAGATGCCCATCATTTGGGGAATGATTGAACATCTTGTATATGATTGTGATGGAATGTTATTGTGCTATAAAAATGACAAACAAGATAACTTCAGAAAAAAAAAAACAAGGGAAGATTTATATGAACCAATGTACAATGAAGTAAGCAGAACCAAGAGAATATTGCATAAAATACCAACAACATTTCAGCAATGATCAGCTGTGAAAGAGCTTGCTGCTAAGCTCGCCAAGAGAAATCCTAAAGACTTATAGTGAAAAATGCTCTCCACCTCCAGCGAAAAAAAAAATCTCTGAATGCAAAACGAAATATACTTTTTTACTCTGTTTTCTTGTATTATGTTTTTGTTCTTTGCAACATGACTAATAGGGAAATACATTTTGCATGACTTTATGTGAATAATTGATATAATATTTCTTGCATTCTCAATAGCAAGGTTGAGATGGAAGGAAAGAATTTAAATATAAATTTTCTTTTAAATAATTTTTTTCAATTTACAAAAAAGTATTATTAAAGCAACAGAGGCCATTATTCTTGTCACTGAGAAATCTGGGGAGACATGACATGTCCATGAAAGAAATTGCAAATAAATAATATACAGCAGCATTTTATTAGATGCTGTGTTTTGACAGAGATGTCAAATGCTATGGGGATAGGCAAGGAGATATAATGACTTGAAAACCAGGTGAGAAATGCAGAGGCACAGGAACTTTTGGTCATGCCTTATCATTGAATATTTCTTTGACCTCAAGGAAGTAACTTCACCTCTCTAGTCTTCAGTTAGTTTCCCTATAAAATGAAGTAGCCAATATTAGATTATTTCAAAAATAATAAAATATTCTAAGATGTGCCTTTGATTTAAAGATGTGCCTTTTTTGTTTCCTATATTTTCTGTCAAATTGCAGAACCGGGATTTGAATATTGCTCTTTTAAATGTTGCTCCATCTGTGATGCCTCATTCATTGCACGTTCTTTCAACAAAGTACTTAGCACTCTCTGTGCCTCAATATGCCTATTGAGAAGGCCTTAAATAGGTATTAGCCAATAAAGGTAATGTAGCAATGTAGTAGTGGGGAGTCTTTAAGCCACAATAAGCCCTAACCAAATTCTAAGAGACAAAATTTGCAGTAAACTTTTCACCCTGATTCCTCTTACTTCCTTCTTTGACCCCCTCTTTAAATTCTTCTGCTACCCTCCCAGGCTCCAAGCACCATCTGACTACCCACCACTGAAGACCACATAGACATATTTTTCAGGCAAACTTCTGTACTCCAAAGTCCTCTTCATTCCTTTAGGGTCTCGATTTCAAAACTCTAAAATTCAAAACTTCAAAGATCTATAATTTTGTTGATGCAAAACACTTCATCAACCATAGAGATCACAACTCTTCTACAGGTTGGTGGATAGTCTTTGAGAATAGCTGAAACTGAAAAATTTATCAGCCCATTACCTGCTCAGTATTAATCTATGTGTGTCTTGAGAAGACAGACCAGCAGACCTTAACCAGTCCCATAATCAAGACTATTCTAATTTGGTAAGACTTTCCAGGACTTACACTCTACCAGCAAAGGAATCAGGGTCAATTCTATTACATTATAAACTACTAAAGATGGCTTTTGTGGTAGGATTCTCATTGTTCCATCATTTCATTTGTGTCTCTTTGTGACCCCATTTGCAGTTTTCTTGGCAAAGATACTGGAGAGGTTTGTAATTTCCTTATCCAGATCATTTCACAATGAGGAAACTGAGGCAAACAGGGTTAAATGGCTTGCCCAATGTCACATAGCTAGTAAATTTCTGAGGCAGGATTTGTATTCCAGTCTTCCTAACTTCTGTCCTGGTGCTCTATCCACAGTGCCACTTTGCTGTCATGAAATTCACACTATTTTATGAATAAATAACAAAACAATCTATTATCTCTCTAAGGATAAATAGTTTTTTTGAAGATATGTATTTGATCATGTACTTTAAATCAAAGGCACATCTTAGAATACCACTGATGGGATTCGAGGCATCAGCAATAGACTAGTTGGAAAGATAGTTTTGGCACTTCCCAGAAATCTTCAACTCATATCATGATCGATAAATTTATAAACATCTATTACACATCTACTATTTGCCACACACTGTGTTGTATACTGGAGATACAAAAAGAGACAAAAGACAGTCCTTGCTCTCAAGGGTCTTATAATCTAATGAAGGAGACAACATCCAAACAAATGTATATAAAGAAAACTACATATAACATAAACAGGAAATAATTGACAAAGAGAAGATATTGGAATTAAGAAGAGTTAATAAAGGAATTCCTATAGAAAGTGAAATTTTAACTGAGATTTAAAGGAAGTCAGGAAAATCAGCAGTTGAGAGGAGGAGGGAGAGAATTCCAGGGATGGGGGCCAGAAAGAATTCCCAGAAACAATAGAGGGAATGTCTTGTTTGTGGAATAGCCAGGAGTCCAGTGTCACTCAATCTAAGAGTAGTGGTTAGGGAGTAAGGTGTAAGAACACTGGAAAAGTAGGAAGAAGATATGTTACGAAGGGCTTTGAATGCTAAACAGAGCATTTTATATTTTCTCCTTGGGATAATAAGAATCCATTGGAGTTGACTGAATAGGGAGGTAACATGATGGAATCACTAAGGGAAATTAATGACATGTTTTAGGGTAAAGCATGTTAAAATAAAAAGGAAATGACTTTCAGTTTTAAATTACTAAAAGGACTCTTCAGTACTACTATCCCAAATCTCATTTGCACTAGTAAATCTGGTGCCCAGTGGATAGCTAACTATTTCTCCCCCTCGGGGTGAGAGGGAAATCTCTGCAGTTGATGGTTGTTTCTAACAATATTTCTCACAAGCTCCTGTTGATTATCAGTTAGTCAGCCAGAGTTAATTAGCTTTTAGTTGGAGTATTTACTAAGTAAGTATAATAAGAACAGTTGGTACAAAACCTATTTCCCCAATATGATTACAGTGAACTTCCAAGGAAAAGCTAGATTCCCTTAGAAAGTATATGTAGAAAACAGTAACACAATTTCTAAATTCTTCAAGCCCTTTTCTCTATCTATGGAATCCCAATGAATTTCCTTTTAGTTATCTGCTAGATGCTCAAGGCCAGTCCCTTGCAGAATCTTGAGACTATTTTCTCTTCATGGAAGAAAACATGTTTCTATTGTTTATTAGTGTTCTAGTCTCTAACATTCCCTCAGGGCTCACCCTCCCACTTACTTCATTTTAAGTACAGGCAGAGAGATCTGGCTTATACTCTAGGAATAAGTATTGAAAAGCTACTGACAGAATCTCCTTCTCTGACACACATGGGCCCAGAAGTGTATATGGTTCTTTCAACCAATTCTAATACATTTCTGCATCCAATTTTATATAGTAACTCACTTGTACAAATGGCAACACTTCATTCTTTCCCAACTTGATTAAGTAGGTTTTTTAACAGCTGGTTTATGCCTTTAACTGAATAATTGATTCGATAGAGACATCTAGAAATTTCTTCTATTTATTTTATACTTTTGACTGATTCTTTAGCTCAATCAAAGAAATGTTCATATCTAAGAAATTTTCTGGTTAGTTATATTAACTTAGGATGGAGATATGGTACATCCCCCTTATAGATGAAAACGTGAATGACAGGGAGCTAGGTGACTAGGTAGTATAGCAGATGAAGTGTAGGAATCCGAATCTAGAATACCTGGGTTTAAATCAGTGGAACCTGCTTTCTCAAGGTCACATGTGGCCCTCTGGATCCTCACATATGGCCCTTTGACTGAATCCAAACACAGTGTGGTCGAGAGGTTGCAGGTTCCCTACCCCTGGTTTAAATCCTGCTTCAGGCACTTTCTAGCTGTGCTATCCCTCAGCTAGTACTTAACCTCTGTTTGCTTCCGTTTACCTGTTGGCAAAATGGGGAAAATAATAGCATGTACTTCCCAAAGTTATTGTGAAGATAATATACAATAATATATGTAAAATGCTTTGGAGACTAATAATATTAAGTATGACAGTTATTATACTATAATTATATCAGTAATGAGGGTTGTTCCAAATACTGAAGAGACTTGCTAACTCCTGTCACAGTTACAGCATTTGAAGGGATATTAGATGTTTAGCCTTGTCATTTTGTAAGTAAGAAAACAAAGGCCCATATTATTAAAGAACCTGGCCAAGTTACCTCAAGTAATAAATGGTTTAGCTGTATGCCCAAGTCCTCTGACTGACTTACTCACTGTCATGGTGTGAAATGGTTCTGGGTTGTTTGCTCATTTTGTTTTTAAATAGGATTTCAGAAACTTCATATTGTGCTTTAAAATCAGGAAACTGAGAAATCCCAAGGAAATTCTGATCATTGTCTAAGTATATTGAACATTTTTTCATGCAATAATGTAACATAAAGTACTAAATTTACTTTAATAGCATAGATAAATCACCTTATGATACAAAGAAAAATAAAACCTAAGTAGAATAAACTTGCTTTTTATTATTTAAATTAAAACAACTGCACCACCCCCCTTCATAGAATCTTAACTCAGTTAGTTTAAAAAAAATTACAAATTTTCATTTTGCTTTGTCAGTAGATTTGGGGCCCATACCTCTTACTGAAATGTCATTACCACAATTTATAAGAGATTTATTATCTGTACCAGTGCTGTGAAGAGAAATACAGTAATGTTTTAACTATAATCTACATGAGTGGATTCTGTACTCTGGATAGCACTAAAACCCCTTATGAACAGAGAGGTAACAGTGCAGAAGGGTATGTAGATTAATAAATATGAGAATTCTCACCAGTCAATCATGAGCAAAGTACCACAGTTTGCAACTTTCCTTAGCCTTTTTTCACTCATAATTTTTAAATCATAGAGCTTTTCCTACAGATTCCTTCCTCCAGCTAATGAGAAGTTGAACCTCAAGTAAGGAAATAGTTTAATATACATAGTTTAAACTATGACTCATAGTTTAGCTTGCTTTTGAACTAAAAGGGACTTTAGAAATCATCTAGTGTGGTGTCAGAATGTTTTAACTATACAATACTTAAAATATTTTGATAAAAATCTATAAATTCAGAGTTCTAATATGGTCACTGTAATAGGGCATTCAGGAGTAGGGAAGAGATCTGTGATTTCATAGGTGCAAAATACTCCAAGTTTGCTTCCCTATCCATTTCCAGGGTCAACTATATCTGCCACTGAAGACTCTTTCTGAGAAAACGGATATATCTCTGTTACTATCACTATCAATTTGAGTCCCCAACAACTGTATATCCATTGTTAGATGCTAGTGACTAGTGTCTGAGTTCCATTTAACCACTTAACATAAATTAGCTAAGGTTGATATTTCCTTTGAACTTATTAGGGTAAGAACAAACTCACAAATATTTCCACTCCAACAATTTGGGGTCACACTGTTAGCTCAATTTCTACATAGCAATGGTTCCACCTAGTTCATGGCCAGATGTGGCATGATATCAGATGTGTGCTTAACTTGTGATTACTGGACCAAATATTTCAGTTCATTACTTACACCTATGGGTTCTGGTGCTAAGCATCAGAATATAAAACCCTCCTAACACTTTGAGGCACACAAGATTAGAAGCTTTCTCCTGTCATCTCCTCTCCTCTCCTCTCCTTTCTTCTCTTCTTCTGTTCTCTCCTCTCCTGTCCTCTCATTTTTTTCTCTCTCCCCCCACCTCTCTTCTCCTCACTTTTCCTCTCCTTTCCTCTTTTCTTTATTCTCTTCTCCTCTTGTATCTGTTTCTCATATATGTGTCTCTCCATCTGTTTCTTTGTCTCTCTCTCTCTTCCCCTCCCACACTCTTGAAAAATTTTTATTTAGCCTCTACAACATTACATAGTCCTGAGTTCCCTAATTCATTGAATTTACTTTCTCTGTCTTCAATTCATCTTGAGCCTTAACTGGACATTCTGCTCATGTACTACCCTTTAGAGCATTCCTACTCTCTTCCTATCACTTTTGTTCAGTGATTCTAAATCTATGTTTCTAGTACTGATTGTTTCACTGGTATTCAATCCAACATCTCTACCAGCTCCTAGACATTATATGTGTGTATGTATGTATGTATGTATGTATGTATGTATGCATGTATGCATGTATGTATGTGTATATGTATGTGTGTGTATATATATATATATATATATATATATATATAAATTTTTATCCTTTCAAATTTAACTTTTTTATAACTGAGTTTATCTGCCCCACATATACCTTTTTTCTTTCCTGGCCCATTTTTCTTATAGGTATCATAATTCTTCTAGTCACCAAGGCTTTAAATCTCAGTCATATCGAATTCCTTTTTCTTTTATTCTCCTATATCAAATCAGTTACCAAATTGTTCCATATAATTCATGAAATTTAGGAATGTAAAAGATGGCATTGATAGGGTAACAATGCACAAAGCATTAGGCATTTAATGCTATGCATTAACTCAGGCATATGAAGGCCTACGGATTGTTCGGTGTAGCATTAAGTGCAATGGTTTTCAAGGCGCAGAAATAGTTTAAAGGATAACCCAATTTTGGAACTGACATACTCTCTTTTCCAGTTCTCTGACACACTCCCTAATATGTGGAATGGCTGAAGTCAGGTTATTTCCTCAAAAATGGTAGCCCCTTCAGACATCATCAGGGTTATTGAAGAGTGAGTTCTCACTTAAGTGCATCTTATTGATGTTAGTCAGGAAAACACTAGTAACTGGCTAAAGAATTAAATAGGAAAAGCAAGCATGGGCTGTGGAAGTTTTCAGAAACTGTTGAGTAGAGAGTCATAGCAGAAATAGCCTCCCATAAGAAACTTTATACATTTCAGAGAACTGTGCACCAAAAATGTGTTTTAGGTAACCATATAAACCCTCCTGAAACATATTTCATAGGCTTGCCATCTAGAAATAAATTAACTTCCCAGGGACAGAATCTTGTAGTGTGGGGCTTGCCCCACTTGAGCAGGTAGGGGGTAAGAACTCCAAAGAGGAATGTTAAGAAATGGTCAAAATTGTTGGAGAAAAATTCCACACAGGTACATCCAATTTTTTTTCAGCAAAAACAGCATTCAGGTTAGTTGACAAAAGCAAGGCTAATATGGTGAATTTACTCCCACAAAGTGAAAACAAGGTAGCTATTATTTAATACAGTATACACAAATGAGGTCAATTCTGAGTCTGCACTGATTCACATGAGTACATTCTGCCACCATCTTTGTCAGCAGGTATAGGTTTATGACAGATAAATTGTGTCAATATGCTACTTACTACATTTGAAAATGACTTGCATACACTCAATTTTAAACAACAACCTTTTCATGGAAGTTAAAAGTACCATAATATCTGTAATATTCGTCAATGATATTCACTTTGGTAAGTACAATGTAAAAAGCTGTTTTCCGAAAAAAATGGAAAGTTAAAAAAAGAAATAACCCAAGAACAAATTTCAATAACTCTTTGAAACTTTCAACAATTAAATTTAAATTTACTTTTGTGTATCATTATCTCCATTTTATACTGAAATAATATTATTTAAGTGATAGAAAAATACATTCCAGATTTAAAGAGAAAATGTGGGAGTGAACCTGAAACTTGTAAAAGTGAAGATGGTGGGGGAGAGGGGGGGTAATTTAATTTGCCAAAATACATAAACACAAGAAGAAAAGTTCAAATTCATAAATATAAAGCATTATATTTGCCATTGGGGTTCACAAATGCTGCTCTTGATGGAAGGAGGAAAACATGAGTTTGAAATAATATTTTACTTTTGCCCAATTAAATGGAAAAATAATTTTTAACATTCTTTTTTGAAGTTTTGAATTCCAAATTCTACCCTTCCCTCCTTTCCTGCCTCCCCTTTCTAAGATGGTTACCAATCTGATATGTTGTACATGAAAAATATGTAAAACATTTCTGCAAGAAAATTTGGAAAGAAGGAAGAAAGGAAGGAAGTAAAGAAGGAAGGAAGGAAGGAAGTGTAAGGGTTATGGGATTTAAAGATCACCCATGCCCCATTGGACTTGCTGACATAGAAGGAGGGGGAAGGGCAAGAGGAAAAGAAAAAAAAAAGAAAAAAAAAAGCTAGAGTTCTGTTGGGGACATTTGGAGACTGTTGGTGGTCAAGGCAACAGCAGCAGCAATAACTGCCAAGTTAGAGGTAGAGGCACAAACCCCTTTTTGAGCTAGCCAGAATTTCTGCTAAGGACTCTTGTTGGGGACTGCCAGGGACGGGAACTGTGGGGGGGCTGGAGCTGTTGTGAGCACGTTTCCTGGACACTGAGCAGTTGCTGTGAGTGGGGAGAGAAGGAACTTTGCCTAAAGTAGCCTGTTCTGTTTTGAATGCTTAAGAATGTGGTTGCTGTGGGCGGAGCCAAGATGGTGGAGTAGAAACAGCTCATCCAAGCCACTCTGCCCCCAGATTCCCCCCAAACTATGTAAAAGGGGACTCTGAACAACTTCTGGAGCCCCAGCACCCACAGAATGACACAGAGAAGCTAATCTCCCGCTGAGGACAGCCCAGAAGCCCTGCAGGAAGGACCAGCGCAGCACTCTGGGAGCCAGCAGCACGCAGCTCGCAGAGCGCGGGGAGCCGAGCCAAGCGGAGCCCAGGTCCCTGTGAGACGAGGTTTTAGCCCCAGGGCGGCAGGGACAGCAGCCAGCTGGAGGAACCCCAGAACACCAGCAGCCATGGAGACTCCAGAATTATCAACATAGACATGGCTAGGACAAAGTAAGAGGTTAGTGTCCTATGGACTTTGGGACCAGTATTTGGGGAATGCGTCGGCTCCCTCACCTGGGGGCTAGAAGCCCCTGAGGAGACACGCCATTTTGTAGTTTTCAGAGGCAGCTCCAGCTCCTGGCCTTCAAACTGTAGGGAGATCCAGCGATCAGTCTTGGGCGGTAATCTCTCTTGCTTCAACCTCCCTGGATCTGGATTGGGATCTAGGGTGGAAGTTGTGGGTGGGTTTACAGCTTGCCAGAAACGGAAGTTGCCCCCCACACGTTCAGGATGAAAATTCCTCTATCTGGCCTTAAAGCCATAGTGTGGCAACAAGCCCAAAAGTCAAGTAATTAAGTGGCAATATGCCAAGGCAAAGGAAACAGAAAAATGCAACCCTAGACTCCTATTTTGGGGGCATAGAGCGGGAAAAGGACTATGAGGTCAGAAGTCCTGCTCCAAAAGCCCCAGGGGAAAACATGAGCGGGTTGCAGGCCATAGAGGACCTTAAGAAGGACTTTAAAAATCAAATAAGAGAAGTGGAGGAAAAATTGGAAAGAGAAATGAGAAGGATGCAGGAAAAGTATGAAATGAGGGTCAACAGCCTGACTGAGGAAAACAACACCTTAAAAAATAGACTAACTCAAATGGCAAAGGAGGCCCAAAAGGGCAATGAGGAGAAGAATGCCTTAAAAAGTCGAATTTGCCAGATGGAAAAAGAATCTCAAAAGTTCACTGAGGAGATTCATTCCTTCAGAGTTAGACTGGAGCAAATGGAAGCTAGTGACTTTATGAGAAATCAAGATGCTGTTAAGCAGATCCAAACAAACGAAAGATTAGAAGGCAATGTGAAATATCTCATGGGAAAAACCACTGACCTGGAAAATAGATCCAGGAGAGACAATTTAAAAATTATTGGACTACCTGAAAGCCATGATCAAGGAAAGAACCTAGAAATCACCCTTCAAGAAATTCTCAAGGAAAACTGCCTTGATGTTTTAGATCCAGAGGGCAAAATAGAGGTTGAAAGAATCCACCGATCACCTTCTGAAAAAGATCCCAAAAAGAAAACTCCCAGAAATATTATAGCCAGGTTCCAGAATCCCCAGATCAAGGAGAAAATACTACAAGCAGCCAGGAAGAAACAATTTCAATATTGTGGAAACACAATCAGAATAGCCCAGGACCTGGCAGCTTCTACACTGAGGGATCGAAGGGCATGGAATATGATATTCCAGAGGGCAAAAGAACTGGGAATGAACCCAAGGGTCACCTACCCAGCAAAACTGAGTATTTTGTTTCAGGGGAAAATATGGTCATTCAGTGGAATAGAGGACTTTCAAGCATTCTTGAGGAAAAAACCAGAGTTGAATAGAAAATTTGACATCCAGACGCAAGAAGTAAGAGATGCCTGAGAAGGTAATCAGGGAAAAGAAATCAAAAGGAACTTATCAAAGTTGAACTATTTCCATTCCTATATGGAAAAGCAATATCTGTGACTGATGATATCTTTCTTACTATGAAAATAATGGAAGAAGGGTGTGTGGTCATATGAATACATATGTGAATGTGTGTGTATATGGTTACAGTTATATATGGATAGAGGGCATAGGTTGAATTTGTTGGGAAGGGAGAATACCCAAGGGATGAAATTATGAGGTGAGAGAGGAAAGTGGCAAGAGGAGATGGGGAGAGACAGGGTAGGGTAAACTATCTCATGTAGAAGAAGCAAGGGGAAGTGGTTGCAAAGGAGGGGGAGAATAAGGAAGGCTAAAAAGGCAAAACCACATTCACATTGAATTTGGTTCAGGGAGAAAATGACATACATACTAAATGGGATATCTCAACCTGCAGCAGGATAGGGGGAAGGGGGATGAGAGGAGGGATGATGGATGGGAGGGCATCCTTGGGGTGAGGGGAGGTTGGAAGTACCCACTATAGAAGAGGGACAGGATCATGTAGGGAATGGACCAGGTGGGGGGTGGGATGAGTGGGAGGGAATTATAAGCAGCCTTGTACAATATATCTACTATGATAATGTTTTGCATAGCTAGACATGTACAACATATACTGAATTACTTATCTCCCAAGAAGGAATGGGTGACAAGGGAGGAAGGAAATGGATCTAAAATTCGAGGTCGTAACATTAAATGTTTCAAATATATATATAAATACTATTATTAATACTCTTTTGCCTATAATTGGGAGATAAGATGTGCAGGCATTGGGACACAAAGATTCATCTTCCTCTAATGGAAAAGTCGATGGGGGTATGGGAGAAAGTATGGGGGAGAGCAGATTGGAGGAAGCGATATCTTGTGGGACTGCTATTCAGGGAAGTTGGGTAGGGGAATAATGGGGGGAAAATGATTGTAACTCAAAATCTGGCAGAAATGAATGATGTAAAACAGAAGTTATTAAAGCATTTGTTTAAAAAAAAAAAGACTGCAGGTTTTAGAAGACTACATATCAAAAACCAAAGGAACTGGGGCACCGGCCAAAAATATCATACTAAGCAAAGTTAAGCATAATTCTGAATGAAAAAAAAAATGAACATTTGATCAATTGTCAGACTGTCAAGAATTTGTTTAAGAAAAAAGAAACCCAAATTTAATAGAAGATTTGACATATAACAGACAAGAGAAATATAAGGTATATAACAAAGCCTGATTATAAGGAATTCAAATAGGACAGACCATTTACTTTTTATAAATACAAAATGCAAAATGTATGTTTAAGAGTCTTATTAATAATTGGTTAGCTCAAGATTGGGGTAAATCTGAGTATGATATGAATTTTAAAAGTAAAAGCATTTAAAAGCAGCTAAAAAGATTCATTATTTTATACACTTAAGTTGCAAGAGGGAGAATAAATACAGAGGTGGGGCCGAATCAAGATGGTGGAGTAGAAACAGCACATCCATGGGGCTCCAGCTCCCACCTCCTCCAATTCATGTAAAAGGTGACTCTTAAGAAACTTTGGAGCTACAGAACCCAAAAATTGACACAGAGAAGCTAACCTCCTGTTGAGAACAGCCTGGCAGGCCGGCAGGAAGGGGCCAGCACAGAGCTCAGGGAGCCAACCTCAGGCCCATCAGCAAGCCTGAAGTTTTAGCCTCAGGGTAGGCCTTCAGCAGCCAGCTGGAGAGACTTCAGATCACCAGCAGCTGTAGTGGTTTCCAGAATTGTCATCCCCTAGATGCTAAGGACAAAGTGAGAGGTCTGTGCAGTGTGGAATTCGGGATCCAGTATTTCAGGAGTGCTGTCAGCCTTTGACACCAGGGCGAGAAGCAGCTAAGACATTGTGGTTGTGCATCTGCCACCAAGTGGCAGCTTTAGTTCCTGACCTGGAAACTTTAGGGGCACCAAGCCACCAGTCTGAGGGGGTAATCCCTCTTGCTTTAACCTGCTTGGATATGGATTGTGGTCTAGGGTGGAGGTCCTGGGGTGTGCAACCAGCTTGCCAGAGCATATGGAGGCTTCATAGAGGGCACCCAACTAATACCTATAATATTATAGGTTGAGAAAACTCCAGCTGAGAAAAATGAGCTGAGAAAACCCCAGCATTTGGAACAAAGCTACCGTGTCTGGTGGCAGAGACCTACTGTAGCAAAAAGCCCAAAAGTAAAGTAATTGAGTGGCAACATGAGCAGGCAAAGGAAGCAAAGAAAAGAGAGCAACCCAACTTTGCACTCCTATTTTGGGAAGAAAAAGGATCAAAGCATGGAAGACAATGAAGTCAGAACTCCTGCACCAAAAGCTTCCAAGAAAAATATGAGCTGGTTACGTGCCATAGAGGACCTTAAGAAGGATTTTAAAAACCAAATAAGAGAAGTGGAGGAAAATCGGTAAGATAAATGAGAATGATGCAAGAAAATTATGAAATGGAAGTCAACAACCTGACTGAAGAAAATAACATCTTAAAAAATAGACCAACTCAAATGGCAAAAGAGTCTCAAAAAGCCAATGAGGACAAGAATGCCTTAGAAAGTCAAATTTTCCAGAAGGAAAAAGAATATCAAAAGCTCACTGAAGAGAATCATTCCTTCAGAATTAGATTGGAGAAATGGAAGCTAGTGACTTTATGAGAAAGCAAGATATTATTAAACAGATCCAAACAAATTAAAAAGTAGAAGGCAATGTCAAATATCATATTGGAAAAACCACTGACTTGGAAAATAGATCCATCTGAGATCATTTAAAAATTATTGGAATACCTGGAAGTCACGATCAAAAAAAGAATCTAGAAATCATCTTAGAAGAAATTCTCAAGGAAAATTGCCCTAATGGTTTAGAACCAGAGGGCAAAATAGTGCTTGAAAGAATCCACTGATCACCTCCTGAAAAAGATCCCCAAAAGAAAACCCCTAGGAATATTATAGCCAGGTTCTGTAATTTGCAGATCAAGGAGAAAATATTACAAGCAGCCAGAAAGAAAAAATCTGAATATTGTGGAAACACAATCAGGTTAACACATGCTCTAGCAGCTTCTACACTGAGGGATCAGAGGGCTGGGAATATAATATTCCAGAGGTCAAAGGAGCTGGGATTAAAACCAAGAATCACCTATCCAGCATAACTGAGTATCATGTTTCAGGGGAAAATATTGTCATTCAGTGGAATACAGGACTTTCAAGCACTCTTTTTTTTTTTTTTTAAGCAATTGGGGTTAAGTAACTTGCTCAAGGTTACACGGCTAGTCATTTTTGATTTATGCGTGGGTGCTCATTTTCTGAGGCCGGATCTGATCTCGGGTCATCCAAACTCCGAGGCCGGCACTCTTACTCACTGCGCCACCTAGCCGCCCCTTTTTAGGGCAATTGGGGTTAAGTAACTTGCCCAAGGTTACACGGCTAGGTTTTTGTTTGTGCGGATTAGGTGTCGGAGGCCGGCTCCGAACTCAGGTCCTTCTGATTCCAGGGCCAGCGCTCTATTCTCTGCGCCACCTAGCCGCCCCACTTTCAAGCATTCTTGATGAAAAAAACAGAGTTAAATAGAAAATTTGACATTCAGATACAAGAAGGAAGAGAAGAATGAGAAGGGAAACAGGGAAAAGAAATCATAAGGAACTTATTAAAGTTGAACTATTTACATCCCTACATGGAAAAATGATAATTGTAACTGATGAAACTTTCTTCAGTATTTGAATAGTTGAAGGGAATAGAAATGTGTGTGTGTATTCACACACACACACACACACACATATATATACGTACACATATATGTCTATATAGGAGGGTATAGGGGCATATGAATACATATGTGAATGTGTATATATAATATATATGTGTACATGTACACATAGATAGAGGGCACAGGACCAATTTAATAGGAAGGGATGATACTTAAAAGGTGAAATTAAGAGGTGAGAGAAGAATATAATGCGAGGTGATGGGTAGAGACAGAATTGAGTAAATTATCTCATATAAAAGAGGCAAGGAAAGATGGTTACAATTAAGGGAAAGAACAGGAAGGCAAAAGGGATCAGGTTAACCTTATTCTCATTGAATTTGTCTTAGGGAGTGAATGACATACACACTAAATGGGGTATCTCATCCTAAATGAGAGTAGGGGGGAAGAGGATGAGAGGGGGAGATGATGGAAGGGAAGACAGGCTGGGGGGGAGGGACGTTGGAAAGACCCACTTTTGAAAAGGGACAGGATTGGGGTGGCTAGTTGGCACAGTGAGTAAGAACACTGGCCCTGGAATCTGGAGGACCTGGGATTGGTTCCAGCCTCAGATACTTAACACCCACACAAAAAAACTGCCTGGGTAACCTTGGGCAAGTTACTTATCCCCAGTTGCTTTAAAATAAAAAAAAGGAAAAGAAAAGAAAAGGGACAGGATCAAAGTAGAGAATAGAACAAGTGGGAGTTGGGATAGGAGGGAGGGAAATATAGTCAGTCTTTTACAATATATCCACTATGGAAATGTTTTGCATAGCAATACATGTACAACTTATATTGAATTGCTTATCTTCCCAGTAAGGGTGGGTGACAAGAGAGGAATTTGGAATTCAAAGTTTAAAAATCAAATATTTAAAAATATATAAACACTATTATTAATACTATTTTACATGTAATTGGGACATAAAATATACAGTCATTGGGGCACAGAGATTCACCTTGCCCCACTGAAAAAGTCGAAGGGGGTATAGGAGAAGATATGGGAGAGAGCAATTGGGGTGAGGGGATATCCTGTGGGACTGTTATTCTCTTGTGGGGTATTAGGAAAAAATGGGGAAAAAACTGTAATTAAAAAACTGATGGAAATGAATGATGTAAATCAGAAGTTAATAAAGCATTTAAAATAAAAAATAAAATCTAATGTTTATATATATACACACACATATATACACATATTTATACATATATATATATATAATTATTAATATTATTTTACATGTCACTGGGAAATAAGATATAAAGGCACTGGCTCATTGAGATCCACCATGCCATACTGGAAAGTTGGAGGGGGTATGGGACAAGATATGGGAGAGAGCAGATTGGAGGAGGGGCTATCTAGTGAGATCTCTATTTTGAGGTGGTGGGTAGGGGAAAAACAGGGAGAAAATTTGTAACTCAAAATCTTGCGGAAATGAATAATATAAACTAGAAGCTAATAAGGCATTTGATTTAAAAAAAAGAATAGATACAGAGGTATTAGATGGGGGAAGAAGTCTGGTAGTTTGTAATCTACATTAATTGGGAATGCGTTTAAGAGGAAACAATACATACACATATTTGGAAGAGCATAAAAGTCTTTTAAATTCAGAAGAAATGAAAATCAGGGAATAGGCAAGAGGAAGAGAACAAGGGAGGGATCTTTAGAGGGAATAGGTAAAAGGAGGGTGGGTAAAACAGTGTTTATATCAATGGGAATAGGAAGATAAGGGAGGAATCTCTAGAGAGGAGAGTGAGGAAAAAAATTATAGGGGTCATAGAAGGGTATTTAGCTTGATGGGAATGGGAGGATAGGGAGGGATACTTAGAGGGGGGTAGGCAAGTCATCAGAGGGCAAGCTAGCAGGTAGAAGTAAAATAGAAGAGGCAGGAGGGATAGGGAAGAAGAGATATGCATAAACATAGAAAAAAAGATCAAGAGTAAAATTTTGGGAAGTATATGTCTATACATGTGTGTATATATGTATACGTGTATGTATATATCCATAACTATAGAGAAATACAACCACACTTAAATGCAGCCTTCTGGGGGAAAAGAAAAAAGAAAAAGAAAGTAGGGGCAGCTAGGTGGTGCAGTAAGTAGAGCACGGGCCCTGGAATCATGAGGACCTGAGTTCAAATACAGCCTCAGATACTTAACACAAAAGTAGCCATGTGACCTTGGGGAAGTCACTTAACCCCAATTGACCTCCAAAAATAAAATAAATAAATAAATGAGTAAATAAATAAATAATTATAAATCTTAAAAAAAAAAAAGTAAAAAAGTGCAGAGTAGGGAACAAAAGAGAACTTACAAGGAAGCAAAGAAAAGACAAACAGTTATTAACACAATGTGTAGTATTTATCATACAGACTTTCTTGAAATGAAAATGTATTAAATGTATTGTTGCATATTTTGAATCCTCACTTATGATCTGCTATGCCCATGACCTGCTTGTTTTTTTTTTTCTTAATTTGTATTTAAGTTTCAATATTAAAATTTATGATATGCCTTTGTTTCTTTTCTTCTTTTTTGTTCTGGTGTTTGGGTCTAAAATATTTTTAATTAATAAAATCAGTTTGAGATATAGACTTAGTAGTGCTATTGCTAGATCAAAAAGAATGCAAAATTTTATAGCTTTTTGGGCATAGTTCCAAACTGCTTTACAAAATGTATGGATCAGTTAATAGATCTATCAACAGTGCATTTGTTTCCCAGAAACATGTATTTATTAATGCCTTTGCAGGACACCTCATAAATATGACCTCATTTGATCCTCACACAACCTTCTGAGGCAAGTGCTGTTATTGTTCCCAATTTAAATTCAGGAAACTGAGGTAGATAAATGATAAGTTATTTGCCCATGGTCACATGACTATCTATTGCCTGAAGTTACATTTTAACTCATTTCTTCCTGACTTGAGGCCCAGTTATTTTTTTAACTAGCTTTGCTATCTAGATGCCCCAGGGAAGAAAGATGTTTGAATTTACTTTGATTTTATGAATGTTTTTGCTCTACATGGCTTGTAAACTAAAGAATATACCTGCCCTTTTGAAGGAATCCACAAAATACAATGATAAGGCAGCTTTTCATTGGAGAAAATCAGGTGGTTTTAATGAAATCAAACATTTTTAAGACTATGTCTGTAATATCAAAAATAGCTTGCATCATATATGGTTCCCTATAGAATTACTAAATTAAAAAGCATCATTTGGAGAGAATTCTTGGAAGATGGCAGAATAGGCCAGAAAATTCCAAACTCTCAAGATTTTCTCCCACAAAAGAGTTAAAATAGCACCTTGGGGACAACAAAGTGTGGGTGCAGATAAATTAGAATAGGGACACAACCAGAGTCTTCCTGGAATAATTTGAGAAGAAAAATCCCAGGACAGTTTATTACCTGTGAAGAGAAAATGCTTCCAGACCAGAGTCCAGTTCAAAAACAAGCAGCAAGTTCAGCTTAGTTGGTTTGAGAGGCTACGTCAACCCTAACCACAGTAACTTTTACCCCCATAATAGTGAGGGGAGTTGGGCATCTGAGCCCAGAAAGATCGAGGGAACCTTTGTTGACCAGGAAAGGCAGACCCATCTGTGCTGTGGAGAGCAACAGGGGCAAAAAGGAACCAGAACATGCCCAGTGAGTGAAGAAGCAGTGGGGCAGAAAGCCTGTGGCAGTGGGCACTTACAGGAGGTTGGAGGTTTGGTTCTGGTTCAGGCTAGGAGGGAGAACTGAAGATCTGGAGCAAGAGGCACCATTTCCCATACGCCAGAGCTAGAGTTGGTTACCAAAGTTAAGCTACTACCACCAAAAAAAAAAAATGAACAAGTAAAGGAGGAACAATCCAACCATAGAAAGCTACTATGGGACTAGAGATAACAAGGATTTATCTTCAGAGGACAACATTGAAGTAAAGAGCTCAAAGAGTAATGGAGACCTGCCCAAAAAGAATTCATAAAAGATCTGAAAAAAGACTTTAAAAATCAAATGACATGAGGAGGCTAGGTGGCGCAGTGAGTAAGGGCTCCAGTCTCTAAGTTGGGATGACCTGGGATTGAAACCGGCCTCAGAAAATGAGCACCCAGACATAAATAAAGACTAGCCATGTAACCTTGAGCAAGTTACTTAACCCCAATTGCTTTAAAAAAAAATCAAATGACAGAGATGGATGAAAAACAGCAACAACAAAAATGATTAATCCAAGAAAAACCAGAGGGATATGAAAGGAAAGTCAACCAATTAGAAAAGGACATTCAGAATCTTAAGGACGAAAATAGCACTTTAAAAATTAGAATTGGAACAAAAAAAAAATTTAGAATTGGGGGGGGAGGGTGGAGCCAGAATAGCAGAGTAGAAATAGGACTTCTGCATGTCTCCAGCTTCCACCTCCTCCAATACATATAAAAACAAATTACTCCAAACAGACTTTAGAGCTATAGAACCCACAAAGTGACAGAGAGAAACAAATCTACCACTGAAGGAAGCCTGGCAGGCCAGCAGGAAGGGACCTTTGGAGCATGCTGGGAGAAGAGCATAGTCCTGAGTGAGCCATGGTTTTAGCCCCAGGGTGGCCCCAATCAGCAGCAGTGGCTGGAGCAAACTTCAGGAGAGCAAATCACCAGCCACTGTAGAGGTTTCCAGACTTTTCAATCCACAAATTCCAAAGAAAAAGGAAAAGGTCAGTGTGGAACTTAGTTGCAAACAGGGGTAGCACAGTCTGGCTGCTGCCCCCAAGGAAGAAGCAGAGGAGATACTGTGACTGCAGCTGCTGCTGAGTGCCTGCTTCCAGTGCTCCTGGCCTGCAGAATGTAAGGGGACCAAGCAACCATTCAAAGGGTAATTGCTTTTGCTTTGACCTGCTTGGATCTGGATCAAGGTCTAGGGTGGTGGTCCTGAGGTGTGTGACCAGTGAGTCATAGCATGTGGGGGCTGTAGAGAGAGCACCCATATAATAGCTCCAGCAGCAGCAAAAACCCCAGCAATTTGGGACATAGCTCTCTCCATTCTGGAAACAGAGTTCTACCTTAGCAAAGAGCTCAAAAATTCAAGTAACTGGCTGCCAATATGAGCAAGCAGAGGAAGCACAAACAGACGACAGAATCCTTTTCGGGGACAAAAAAGGATCAAGGCATGGATCGGTAGAAAGAAATCAAAGTCAGAACTCCTGCATCAAAAGCCTCCAAGAAAAATATGAATTGATCATAGGCCATGGAGGAGCTCAAGAAGGATTTTAAAAAATCAAGTAAGAGAAGTAGAGGAAAAATTGGGAAGAGAAATGAGAACGATACAAAATAATCATGAAAAGTGGGTCAATAGCTTGCTAAAGGGGACCCAAAAATACACTGAAGAAAATAACAGCTTAAAAAATAGACTAACTCAAATGGCAAAAGAGGCCCAAAAAGCCAATGAGGAAACGAATGCTTTAAAAAGCCAAATTAACCAGATGGAAAAGGAATTTGAAAAAGTCACCGAAGAGAATAACTCCTTAGAGATTAGACTGGAGCAATTGGAAGCTAATGACTTTATGAGAAATCAAGGTACTATAAAACAGATCCAAACAAATGAAAAAAATAGAAGGCAATGTTAAATATCTCATTGGAAAAACCACTGACCTGGAAAATAGATCCAGGAGAGATAAATTAAAAATTACTGGTCCACCTGAAACCATGATCAAAAAAAAAAGTCTAGACACCATCTTTCAGGAAATTATCAAGCAAAATTGCCCTGATACTCTAGAACCAGAGGGAAAAATAGAAATGGAAATAATTCACCAATCACTTCTTGAAAAAGATCCCCAAAAGAAAACTCCTAGCAATATTATTGCTAAATTCCAGAGTTCCCAGGTTAAGAAGAAAATACTGCAAGCAGTCAGGAAGAAACAATTTGAGAAACACAAGCAGGATAACACGAGACCTAGCAGCTTCTACATTAAGGGATCAAAGGGCTTGAAACATAATATTCTGGAGATCAAAGGAGCTAGGACTAAAACCAAGAATGACCTACCCAGCAAAAGAGAGTATAATGCTACAGGGAAAAATATGGTCATTCAGTGAAATAGAGGACTTTCAAGCATTCTTGATGAACAAGCCAGAGCTGAATAGAAAATTTGATTTTCAAATACAAGAAGCAAGAGAAGCATGAGAAGGTAAACAAGTAAAAGAAATCATAAGGAACTTATTAAAGTTGAACTATTTATATTCCTACATGGAAAAAGGGTAATTGTAACTCATAAGACTTTTCTCACTATGAGGATAGCTGAAGGGAGTATATATGTGTATGTATGTATATACATATACATGTATGTATAGGAGGATGTATGTGTATATAAATATATATGTGAGTATGGGCATTTTATGTTCATGTATACATAAACAGAGGCCACAGGATGAGATGAATATGAAGGAATGACATCCAAAAAGATAAAATTAAGAGGTGAGAGAGAAATTTATTGGGAATAGAAAGAGCATGATAGATTAGCGTAAATTATCTCATATAAAAGAGGGAAGAGAAAACTGTTACAATGGAGGGGAAGAGCAGGAAGGTGAAAGGGAATGAGACAACCTGGTTCTCATGGAATTTGGCCTAAGGAGGGATTAACATACACACTCAACTGGGTATCTTACCCTACAGGATAATAAGGGGAGTAGGGAATAAGAGGGGGGGAGGCTAGAAGGGAGGGCAGATTAGGAGATAGAGTAGTTAGAAGCAAACACTTTTGAAAAGGGAAAGGGTCAGAGGAGAAAATGGAATAAGTGGGGGGCAGGATAGGATGGAGGGAAATATAGTTAGTCTTTTACAATATAACTACTATGGGAATGATTTGGGAAATTATACATGTACAATCTACATTGAATTTCTTATTTTCCCAGTGGGGGTGGGTGAGGAGGGAAGAAGGGGAAAAAATCTGGAACTCCAAGCTTTAAAGACAAAGGTTTAAAAATTGTTTTTGTTTTTGTTTTTTTTTACATGCAACTGGGAAATAAGATATACAGGTACTGGGGTATAGAAACCCATCTTGCCCTACTAGAAAGTTAGGGGGGTGAAGGTGGAGGATATAAGAGAGAAGAGATTAGGGGAAGGAGTATTCATTAGGCTTGCTATTTTGGGGTGGGTGTAAGGGAAAGATGGGGACAGAAGAAATTGGAACTCAAAATCTTGTGGAAATGAATATTGAAAACTAAAAATAAATAAATTTAACATTTGAAAAAAAAATTAGAATTGGGTGAAGTCAGGGAAATTATAAGAGGTTAAGAAATAATTAAACAAAATATGAATAACAAAAAATAGAAGAGAAAGTGAGACATTTAGGAAAACAAAAGATTTAAAGAATAGATCAAGAAGAGGAAATAGAAAAATAATCAGACTAACTGAAAGTTATGATAAAAACAAATCTTGATACCATAATACAAGAAATAATTCAAAAAAAATTTGCAGAAGTATTAGAATAAGGCAGGAAAGTAGAAATAAAAAAATCACCAATCAAATCTTAAAAGAGATCTTATTAAGAAAACTCATAGGAATATCATAGACATATTTCAAAACCTTCAACTGAAGGAAAAATATTAGAAGCATCAAGATTAAAACAATGTAAATATGATGGTGCCATAATTTGAATTACACACTACAGCAGAGACCTTAAAGGAACACAGGTCTTGCAACACAATACATAGAAGAGCAAAAGAACTGGCCCTCAGGCTGAAAATAGCATTCCCTGCAAAGTTAAGTAATATCCTGAATAAAACAAACAAAAAAATGGACATTTGATAAATTCTCAGACTTTCAAGACTTTGTTAAAAAAATCCTGAATGTAATAAAAGATTCTACACACAAGAACCAGGAGAAATATAAAGCACACAACAAAGACTGATTGTAAGAGATTCATAAGGAGAGTTTACTTTTTATATATGTAAAATGTATGTCTGAAATTTGTATCAATAATTCGGTAGCTCATAAGAAAGTTTGGGGTAAACTTGAGTATGATATGAATTTAAAAAGAAAACCATTTAGGAACAGCAAAAAAAATAATTATTTTATGCAAATGAGATGCAAGAGGAAGAATTGATACAGAAGAATTAGATAAGGGAGGAGAACTGGTAGTTCTGGCAACTTACTTTCACTATGAGTTGAAGAGGGAATAACACATATATATTTAGAAGAGTATAAAAGTCTTCTAAATTCAGAAGGAAGAAAATGTTAGGTGTATAGGGAGGGGTGAGAGGACAAGGGAGGGACCTTTAGATGGGATGGTGAGTGAATAGGTAAAATAGGGGTATAGAAGAGTGTTTAGATTTGTGGGAATGGGAGAATAAGGCAAGGATATTTGGAGGGGGTAGGCAAGTAATAGGAGGGCAACGTAGTGGGTAGAAGTGAAGTAGAAGAGGCAGGAGGGATAGGAAACAATAGATATGCACAAACATAGAAACAAAGATTAGGAGTACAATATTGTTGGGATATATATGTATATATATATATGTATATGTGTATGTACATATTTAGAGCTATAGAGAAATATATCTAAACTTTATTGTAGCCATTTGAGGGGGCAGGTGGTGAGGGGGGAAAAAGAACAAAGTAAAAAGTACACAGCAGAGAAAAGAAGAAAAGTTACAAGATAGCAAAGAAAAGATGAACAATTATCAACACAACGTATATTCTTTATCATACAGACTTTCTTGAAATGAAAATTTATTGTTACATATTTTGAATCCTCTCTTAGGTTCTGCCATGCACATGGCATGCTTTTTTTCCCCTTCTCTGGATTTAAGTACCAATATTTAAGTTTATGATATGTTTTTTGTTTCTTTATTCTGTATCTGTTCTTGTCCTTAAGTCTAAAATAAAATTTAAAAAAAATAATAAAAAGCATCACTTGCTAGGAATAGGATTCTAACTTGTATAATTGATTTCTCCTTGCCTCAAGTTCCTCCCCACTGCGAACCAACATATACTTTGCTACCAAAATGATTTTTGTAAAAACACAGTTCTTCTGTTGTCACTTCCCTACTTAATAAATTCCTTATACAGGGGCGGCTAGGTGGCGCAGTGAGTAAGAGCACTGGCCTCGGAGTTGGGATGACCCGAGATCAAAACTGGCCTCAGAAAATGAGCACCCACACATAAATAATGATTATCCATGTAACCTTGAGCAAGGTACTTAACCCCAATTGCTTTAAAAAAATAAATAAATAAATTCCTTATACATCCAGGATCAAATATAAAAGTCCTCTGACTAACATTTATGGTTATTCACAGTCTGGTTCATTTCAATCTTTTTACTGGCAATCTCTAGTACGAGAAATGGCCTCCCTTCTCTTCTCCACCCACTAGAATCTCTGAGTTCTTTTAACATTTAGTTCAAAAGCTTTTTGTTTTCTTCAGGAGGCCTTTTCTGGTCCATTCTACCTTTGCCATAGGCTACCAGTGTCTTCCTCTCTAGGGTTACATTTCAGCTACTCTGTGTGTATTTTAAATATACCTATTTAAGTACAGTGCCTCCTCCATTAGAATGTAAGCTTTTGGCCTACAGTGTTTCATGTTTGTTGTGTTTGTCAACTTCTTTTTGAAATTTTCTATTTTAGCCAGTCAGCTAGTCTCCAACTTCTTTAAACACTTATTATATGTCAGCTGCCCTCAGGCAGCTAGATGGCTCAGTGATAGAGTGGCCAGGTCCCGAATCAGAAGTATGCAGGTTCAAATCTGGCCTCAAACATTTACTAGCTGTGTAACCCTTGGCAAGTCACTTAATTCTGTTTGCCTCAGTTTCCTCATCTGTAAAATGAGCTGAAGGAAATGACAAACCACTCTAGTGTCTTTGCCAAGAAAACCCCAAATGGGGTCATGAGGAGTCATACAAGATTGAAACAACTGAACAACGTGTTCCAGATACTGTACCAAGCTCTAGACATATAAAGAAAGGCAAAAACAGTCCACATCCTCATAAAGAAGATAATCTCAAAGGGAAAAGCAGTAATAGCTGAAGGGTCTAGGAAAGACTTCTTATAGGAGGTGAGATTTGAGCTGAGCCTCAAGGATGCCAGCTGTCATAAAAGTGAATTATTGATTAATGGTTAAAAAGAAAGATATGGGTGGAAGCGTAGTTGTATCCAGAGTCTTCCCGTGGCATAGCCGGATTGCGAAGTGAATTGGCCACGATGTTTCTGCAGTATTACCTCAACGAGAAAGGGGACCGGGTCTACACCCTAAAAAAAGCACATCCTGCAGGACAACAGACCTGTTCAGCTCACCCAGCCAGATTCTCTCCAGATGACAAGTACCAAAGACACCGTATCACTATCAAAAAGAGATTCAAGGTTCTCATGACCCAACAAGCACGATTAGTCCTATGAATTACCAACCCACCAAACAACGGCAGCCACCAAGGATTCTGGCCCAAGAACCTTTTCCTGCATCTAGGAGACCTCATTCAGGAAGAGTTCAAATCTTTGACTCTCTTAACCCATTCCCACAACTTTAGAATTATTCCTTTTATACACTTGGCTTCTTAGAATCAAGTCTCAATTTGCCTGTGTTCCTCTCTGTACTTGGTAGCAATCAACCTAAAATGAAAAAGCCTTAAGTTGCCACACCTTTTTAATCAATGTTATAGGCTATTAAAGCTGAAATGATTAAAAAAAAGAAAAATATGATTTATTATTGATGACACCAAGTTTTGGGAAAGCTGTGATAAAATAAACCTCCTCATCACACCAATAATAATATTATATAACCTGAAGAGACTTATATAAACTGATGCTGATCAAGGAGAGCAGAACCAGGAGAACATTGTACGCAATTACAGACACATCATATCTGTGACGACTAACTTTGATTGACTGGTCTTCTCTCAGCACTGCAAGGTTATAAGACAACTCCAAAAGACTCATGATGGAAAGGGATATCTGCATTCAGAGAAAAGAACTATGGAGTCTGAATACAGATTGAAACAAACTACTTGCTCTATCTCTTTTGTGTTTTATTTTGTTTTGTTTCTTCTTTCTCATTCACTCTATTGGTTATAATTCTTCTTTACAACTTCAATAATGTTTAATTCGAATTTGTAGAACCTCTATTAAATTGCATGCCTCCATGGGGAGGGGGGGAAAAGAAAAGGAGGAGGAGGAAATTTGGAACCCAAGGAATTGTGGAACAGAATGTTGCAAACTAAAAGTAAATAAAAATAAATTTAAAATAATAATAATAATATTATAGTCCTGACTTTAAAGCTAAAAGTATGTAAATTGTAAAGGATTTTGTCACATAACAAATATATATGTGTGTGTGTGTGTGTGTGTGTATGAATGTTACTTAGCTTTGAAGGAAAAGATTTTCTTTATGTTCTTAGAAAATTAATATAAATAGAATTTGAATGAAAATTAGTTCAGTATATTATTTTATGATAAGTGGGGAAGACTGACTTTTTATTCTTCTAAAAAATTTTATCAGAGAGGGCGGAGCCAAGATGGCGGAGTAGAAACAGCTCCTCCAAGCCTCTCTGCCCCCAGATTCCCCCCAAACTATGTAAAAGGGGACTCTGAACAACTTCTGGAGCCCCAGAACCCACAGAACGACACAGAGAAGCTAACCTCCCGCTGAGGACAGCCCAGCAGCCCTGCAGGAAGGACCAGCGCAGTGGTCTGGGAGCCGGCAACGCGCAGAGCGCAGAGCACAGGAGCCCAGCCGAGCCGAGCCCAGGTCCGCGTGAGCCGAGGTTTTAGCCCCAGGGCGGCAGGGCCAGCAGCCAGCTGGAGGAACCCCAGAACACCAGGAGCTGTGGCGAATCCAGAATTATCAACATAGACATGCCTAGGACAAAGTAAGAGGTTAGTGTCCTATGGACTTTGGGACCTGTATTTGGGGAATGCGTCAGCTCCCTCCCCTGGGGCTAGAAGCCGCTGAGGAGACACGCCATTTTGTAGTTTTCATAGGCATTTCCGGCTCCCAGCCTACAAATCGTGGGGAGATCCAGCGATCAGTCTTGGGGGGTCATCGCTCTTGCTTTAACCTCCCTGGATCTGGATTGTGATCTAGGGTGGAAGTTGTGGGTGGGTTTGCAGCTTGCCAGAAACGGAAGTTGCCCCCCACACGTTCGGGACGAAAATTCCTCTAGCTGGTCTTAAAGCCATAGTGTGGCAACAAGCCCAAAAGTCAAGTAATTAAGTGGCAACATGCCAAGGCAAAGGAAACAGAAAAATGCAACCCTAGACTCCTATTTTGGGGACATAGAGCAGGAAAAGGACTGTGAAGTCAGAAGTCCTGCTCCAAAAGCCCCAGGGGAAAACATGAGCGGGTTGCAGGCCATAGAGGACCTTAAGAAGGACTTTAAAAATCAAATAAGAGAAGTGGAGGAAAATTAGAAAGAGAAATGAGAAGGATGCAGGAAAAGTATGAAATGAGGGTCAACAGCCTGACTGAGGAAAACAACACCTTAAAAAATAGACTAACTCAAATGGCAAAGGAGGCCCCAAAGGGCAATGAGGAGAAGAATGCCTTAAAAAGTCGAATTTGCCAGATGGAAAAAGAATCTCAAAGTTCACTGAGGAGATTCATTCCTTCAGAGTTAGACTGGAGCAAATGGAAGCTAATGACTTTATGAGAAATCAAGATGCTGTTAAGCAGATCCAAACAAACGAAAGATTAGAAGGCAATGTGAAACATCTCATGGGAAAAACCACTGACCTGGAAAATAGATCCAGGAGAGACAATTTAAAAATTATTGGACTACCTGAAGCCATGATCAAGGAAAGAACCTAGAAATCACCCTTCAAGAAATTCTCAAGGAAAACTGCCCTGATGTTTTAGATCCAGAGGGCAAAATAGAGGTTGAAAGAATCCACCGATCACCTCCTGAAAAAGATCCCAAAAAGAAAACTCCCATAAATATTATAGCCAGGTTCCAGAATCCCCAGATCAAGGAGAAAATACTACAAGCAGCCAGGAAGAAACAATTTCAATATTGTGGAAACACAATCAGAATAGCCCAGGACCTGGCAGCTTCTACACTGAGGATTGAAGGGCATGGAATATGATATTCCAGAGGACAAAAGAACTGGGAATGAACCCAAGGGTCACCTACCCAGCAAAACTGAGTATTTTGTTTCAGGGGAAAATATGGTCATTCAGTGGAATAGAGGACTTTCAAGCATTCTTGAGGAAAAAACCAGAATTGAATAGAAAATTTGACACCCAGACACAGGAAGGAAGAGATGCCTGAGAAGGTAATCAGGGAAAAGAAATCAAAAGGAACTTATCAAAGTTGAACTATTTCCATTCCTATATGGAAAAGCAATAACTGTGACTGATGATATCTTTCTCACTATGAAAATAATGGAAGAAGGGTGTGTGGTCATATGAATACATATGTGAATGTGTGTGTATATTGTTACAGTTATATGGATAGAGGGCATAGGTTGAATTTGTTGGGAAGGGAGAATACTCAAGGGATGAAATTATGAGGTGAGAGAGGAATGTGGCAAGAGGAGATGGGGAGAGACAGGATACGGTAAACTATCCCATGTAGAAGAAGCAAGGGGAAGTGGTTGCAAAGGAGGGGGAGAATAAGGAAGGCTAAAAAGGCAAAACCACATTCACATTGAATTTGGTTCAGGGAAAAAATGACATACATACTAAATGGGATGCCTCAACCTGCAGCAGGATAGGGGGAAGGGGGATGAGAGGAGGGATGATGGATGGGAGGGCATCCTTGGGGTGAGGGGAGGTTGGAAGTACCCACTATAGAAGAGGGACAGGATCATGTAGGGAATGGACCAGGTGGGGGGTGGGATGAGTGAGAGGGAATTATAAGCAGCCTTGTACAATATATCTACTATGATAATGTTTTGCATAGCTAGAGATGTACAACATATACTGAATTACTTATCTCCCAAGAAGGAATGGGTGACAAGGGAGGAAGGAAATGGATCTGAAATTCGAGGTCTTAATATTAAATGTTTCAAATATACATAAATACTATTATTAATACTCTTTTGCTTGTAATAGGGAGATAAGATGTGCAGGCATTGGGACACAAAGATTCACCTTCCTCTAATGGAAAAGTCGATGGGGGTATGGGAGAAAGTATGTGAGAGAGCAGATTGGAGGAAGTGATATCTTGTGGGATTACTATTCTGGGAGGTTGGGTAGGGGAATAATGGGGGGAAAATGATTGTAACTCAAAATCTGGCGGAAATGAATGATGTAAAACAGAAGTTAATAAAGCATTTGTTGGGGGCGGCTAGGTGGCGCAGTGAATAGAGCGCCGGCCCTGGAATCAGAAGGACCTGAGTTCGGAACCGGCCTCCGACACTTAATCCGCACAAACAAAAACCTAGCCGTGTAACCTTGGGCAAGTTACTTAACCCCAATTGCCCTAAAGGGGGGCTAGGTGGCGCAGTGAGTAAGAGCGACGGCCTCGGAGTTTGGATGACCCGAGATCAGATCCGGCCTCAGAAAATGAGCACCCACGCATAAATCAAATGACTAGCCGTGTAACCTTGAGCAAGTTACTTAACCCCAATTGCTTTAAAAAATAAATAAATAAAAATAAAGCATTTGTTTAAAAAAAATTTATCTATCTATCTATCTATCTATCTATCTATCTATCTATTTGTAGTTTTCAACATTCACTTTTATAAGATTTTGAGTTCTAAATTTCCCCTCTCCATCCCCTTCCCCCTTCTCCCTTCCTAAGACAGCATGCAATCTGGTATAGGCTATTACATGTATAATCTTTTAAATATATTTCCACATTAGTCATGTGAAAGAAGAATCAGAACAAAAGAGAAAAAAAGATAAGAAAGGAAAAATAAAATAGAGGGAAAATATACTATGATTTGATCTGCATTCAGACTTCATTAATTCTTTCTCCAGATGTGGATAGCAGTTTCCATCATAAGTCTTTTGGAATTGTTTCAAATCATTGCATTGCTGAGAAGAGCTAAATCTATCAAAGTTGGTTACATAATGATGCTATTACTGTGTACAGTGTTCTCCTGTTTCTGCTCACTTCACTCAGCATCAGACTGACATTTTTTTAAATGCAACATTGCTCCCTAAAGTATGGAAACTACTGCTCCACATAGTATGTCTTTACATAGAATGACTTCTAATAGGTGATAGATACTTATTTAAGGTAGCAAGATGGAACTATTCTCCTGTAATGCTAATGTAAATGGGAAGATCTTCCCACCCATTAATAGACTCATGTGACCTCCTTAGGTCACATGGAAGCCTAAGTCACATAAGTAACATGAGTCTGTGGTGGGAGGAGCCTGGTGAGCAGGTGGAGCAGGAAGGGTGGAGCAGAGCCTAGAGGAAGTTGGTCAGAGTAGTTAGAGCTAAGGGAGAGAGAGGAAGTAGGCAGCGAGCTGTGAGTATTAATTGTGGGAAGTCCCTAGCAAGTGGAAAGCTTGGGGATGGCAGTGCCCTCTACATTGTTTTTTTTTTTTTTAATAGACTTCTTTGTTGCAATGATGGATTAGGCTTCCTGGTGTTAGAATAAATGCTTTGGTTCTGATTTCCAAGTGGAGAGTCTGTTATATTTCACAATTCAGTATTATGCTGGCATATTCTTAGTCTCCATAGGTGCTGTGACTATCACATTAGCACTACACATCCTTATTGGACTGCAGAAAATCTGATAAATAAGAATAGAAAGTCTACCATACCCGATCCATTCATTTTATTTTAACTTGAATACATAATTTTATTTAGGGAAACAACATATTTATAGAAAAACTTAACTTAATAAATTGCTATTATCTTCTTAAAGTATATCTTCAAAACAAAATGAACTTTTTTTGTCTTTTTGGAGCGGTGAAGGCAGGACAGTTGAGGTTAAGTGACTTGCCCAAGGTCACATAGCTGTGTGTTAAGCGTTAAGTGTCTAAGGTCAAATTTGAACTCAGGTCCTCCTGACTCCAGGGCTGGTGTTCTATTCACTGCACCTCAAAAGTGACCCACAAAACAAATTTCTAAGTACCAAATGTGAAATAATCACTCACTTAACTATTAACAGTGTTTGACTAATTCTTTCAGTCCACATAAATTGCCCTAAGCTTATTTTCAGTTCTTCAGGGCTTTTGCTAATTACATCATTAACCCATCTCTGTTACTTTATCAGTTTTCAGCCTTCCTAATTCCACAAAATAGTTTAACTTGAAAATTATTTTCTCATATGCCACCATATAAAAATAATTTATTTCTCTTATAGATTAGCATTTGCTATTGGTACCTGTTTTCCAAAGAGGTCAAATATCTTTCTTCCCAGGCCTTCTAAATATAATTTAATTTTTTAAAAATCCACTTCATTATATTCATGAGTATTTTTCTTTTCTGAGAAAAAAGTATCTCTGCCAAGCAATCATTCATATTTCCTCCTCCTGTGCAATATATATCCACATATTTCTGTAAATAATAAAAGATGAATTTGCCCAAAGAACTTTTAATACTTTGTATGTACCTAGATAATTTCTATGGGTCAATCTGTTATTCTCCACTCAAACTACATGACTCAACCATCTTTTTTTCTACTTCTAAACATATTTTATAACTCATTTCATGACAATTCAGGCAGAGAAATAATCATTGATAATAAACTTCAACCTACTTACACACATCTTTCCTGAATTTTTTTTTTTGTTCTGAAATCATGGTGCATCACATTTTGCAGCCACATCACATTACTGGAAGACCATTCATTCTTGTTTAGAATAGGAGGAGAGAAATAGTAAATAGTGATGTTGATGGGATGAGAAAGAAGAAGAACAACAACAACAACAATGAAGAAGAAGAAAAAGGGAGGGGGAAGGAAGGGAGGAAGGAAGGAAAATAGGAAGGAAAGAGGGAAGGAAGAAAACAGAGCACTTACATTTCAATCTCAACAATGTATTGAATGGGGATAGGTAGGAAGCTTTTGGAATGGAGGACAATACCAAGGAAGGAAAATACACAAGTAAGACAAACTTCCTAATCCTGAAGGAGAGATTAACAAGGGAAAAGAAAGGAAAAGAATTTAATGAGGTATTTTAAAGTTCCTCTTATACAACTGGGGAATGACTGAAGAAATTATGGCATATTAATGCTATTGTGTTGTAAGAAGTGAAGATAGTGAATTCAGATAATCCCAAGTAATATGAACTAATTCATATGGAAGTGACCAGAACCAGGAGAAACAATATGGAGAATATGTTATTTAAGCACAGCAATATTGTAAAGAACAACAACGTTATATGAACTCTAATAAAATACAAAAGAGTTACTCCAGAGGAAGTAGCATATTCTCAGTTACCCCCTTCCCTCATCAACCATTACAGTAGACACTGGACCAGTAACAAGATATCCACATAACATTTCAGAGAAGACAGAATAGATATAGAAAGAAGTAAATCTTCAGAATTCTAGGACTCCAACCCTTGGAGTCTAACAGGGAACTAACTACACACACCTCAAATGAACTTCATGGGGACTCCATAAAGCGAGAAAAGGACTTAAATCAAAGCATAAACTTTGTTTTACCATAAGTGTGCTCTCATCTTGATTGAACTCTTTCTTGGATTTTGTATATACTTGTAAAAGATTGTTTCCAAGACTTTTGCACACAACACGTTGCTAGACTCTGGTTTCCAATCCATTCTGCTATCTGCTTTGGTTTTATGGGTTAGTTTATCCCTTAACATTCACAGTTACAATCAGTAGCTCTACATTTCCCTCAGTTCCATTTTTATCTATTTATCCTTCTCTCTATTTTCATGTGAGGGCTCAAAAGTATGTCTTGTTTTCAATGACTACCTCCCCCAATACCCACTCCCCCATATATTTTATCTCCCTATTGAGTAAAATAGATTTCTATAATCAACTGATTGTGTATATATTCTTCCCTCTTTGAACCAATTCCAATGAGAGTGAAATTCAAGCATTGCCTGCCACCACTATCTATTTTCTTTGATTGACTCCTGCTGCATCATAGAGTTCTGAGTTCAGTTTGATTGTATCTAATTTTTAGCGAATTATGGTTTTCAGCTAGCATTTGAAGTTCCTTTTTTAGGGAGGTATTTTCTCCAATTACTTCACTAATTTTACTTTTTAAGGATTTGTTTTCTTCACTGAGATTTTTTTCCAAGTTGGTCACTGCATCCCTGATTTGGTCTTTAAAAATTTTCTTAAGCTCCTCCAGGAATGCTATTTGGGCTTGAGACCAGATCATGTTTCCTTCTGTGGTCTCAGGTGTGGGCAGAGAGTCTATATTGTCCTGTGTATTCAGTTGTTCTTCCCCTACATAGTAGGCTCGAATAGACTTTCTTGCCTTCCCCTTCTCCTTTTCAGCTTCCTTCCTTCTCATTGTGACTTCCTGTTTCTTAGTTTCTCAGGCTATGAGTTTAGGGACTGATCCTTGACTTTGAATACCTCTGGGTGGCTAGTTTATGGCTAAGTCAGGGAAATCAGTGAGGAATGTAGATGTGTAGGTGGGGGTGAGTCTGACCACTTCAGATTTCTGCCTCTATACCCCTGGGCTATAAGTAGGCTTTTGTTGGTGAGGTGAGGTGGGGCTTGTTGCGACCCCTCCCTCTCTTCTCTTCAGACTCCTGGCTGTCTCAGTTACACCCCCTCTTGGAGACTCTCAAGCCTGAGGCTATTTCCATTAACTTGGGATTTCAATCTGAGTGGGAGACTTATCTTTGGGTTTTCTGCTTCATGAAGGAGGGATGGGAGGATCAGAGCAGCTATAATTTACTTTGCCATTCCAGCCCCTGTATTATACAGGCAGGCAGTTTCTAAACTTCCAGGCTGGGGGCTGAATGCAGCCTGAGAAGCCACTCTCTCCACTGGGGGCCCCCGACTCTCCTACCTGGCTCCAGTGATCCTTCCCCTCTGCCAGATGACTGTGATTCGTCCTCGGTAAGTCTGCAGGCTGGGGCTTTTTCTCTCTCTGGTATAGTCTGCTTGTCTGCTCTTAGGTCTGAGCTGTGCAGACCCCACACGCTCTGCGCTCAACCTGTCCAGACACACTGGGCAACCTCCTGGACTGGACTCTGCCACTCTCTGTCTTCCAGTGGGCCCCATCACTCCGGAATCCGATCAAATTCACCCTTTGAGACTTAGTGACCAAGGAGCTCAGCGAGGTTACTGCTTCCTTTCTGCCATCTTGGCTCCGCCCCCAATATCTATTTTCTTCTCCACTATAAAAGTTCTTCCTTGTATGCCTCCTTTATGTTAAAATATTTATTCCATTCTATCTCTCCCTGCTCCTTTCTTTCAATGCATATCTCTTTACCAATCCTACATTCTTTTTTTTCCTTTTTGGAGATCATTTCAATATGTTTGACTCACACCTGTGCCCTCTGTCTATGCAGATCATTTCTAACTGATATAATAATGACAAATTTCTTTGAAATTACATGTTCATCTCCCAATATACAAATGTAAACAGTTTATTTTTATTGCTTTTTTCATGATTATTTGCTATGCTTCTCTTGAGACTTTTGTTTGAACTTTTGATTTTCTATTCAACTTGGGTCTTTTTATCAAGAATGCTTGAAAGGCCTCTATTTCATTAAATATCCATTTTTCTCCTAAAGGATTATGCTTAGTTTTACTGGGTAGGTTATTCTTGATAAAAATGTTAGTTCCTCTATCTCTTTTGGAATATCATATTCCAAACCCTTCTGCTTCTTTAACGTGGCAACTGCTAAATCTCATGTGAACCTGATTGGCTCCATGATAGTTGAATTGTTTCTTTCAGGTCGCATGCAATATTTTCTCTTAATATGCAGGCTCTGGCATCCAGCTACAGTATTCCTGGGAGTTTTCATTTTGGAATATTTTTAAGAGGTGATTGGTGGATATTTTCAATTTCTATATGACCCTCTGGATCTAAGGCATCAAATCAGTTTTCCTTGATAACTTCTTGAAATATGATGTGTAAGCTTTTTATTTATCATGACTTTCATGTAGGTCAATAACTCTTATGTTTTTCTCTTCCATCTATTTTCTAGGTAATTTGTTTTCCAATGAGATATCTCACATTTTCTTCTACTTTTTAGTCCTTTGATTTTGTTTTAATGTTTCTTGAAGTTTCATGGAATCCTTAGCTTTTACTTTCCCAATTTCAATTTTTTAAGGAATTATTTTATTTAGTGAGCTTTTGTACCTCTTCTTCCATTTGGCTAATTTTGCATTTTAAAGAGTTCTTTTCTTCGGTGAATTTTTTTCCCTCTTTTTTCATCTGTCCTATTCTATTTTTATAGGAGTTCTTTTTTTTTTTCAGTGAATTTTTGGGCTTCTCTTATCTTTAGGCAAGTTCAGATAAAATTTTCTTTAGGGCTCCTGGTCTCTTTTGACTTATGAAAGCACTCCCATCCTTCCTGGAACTGTGATCCAGAACTGTTTATGGGCAATAGAGTTGCCAAGTAGCACCCATGGCACCCTGCCAGTCAAAAGTCCTCTGTAATGTCTTTATAAGCAATCTTCCAACTGAACCCCACCACCATTGTCTCTGAGCTGAGAGCTCCCAAGGTTGTTCCTACTGCTACTGTCCTAGCCACCCCCAAGGTTCATCACTCACCACATTCTCCAGTCATGCTCTAAGCTTGGACCAAATCCAGTATTATAGACTTCTTCTACAGATCCCCTAAGTTGTTTTGGGCTGGAAAAAATGTGTCCTTCTGAATTTTTGTTGACTCTGTCACTACAACATTTTATTAGATGCATTATTTTAAAGTTGTGTGGATGAAAATGTTGGGAGAGTCCTGCTGAATCATGTCCTATACTCAGTTATGTGTTATTTCTCAAACTTTTGAGAAAATGCTTCATACTAACTGTTTATACCCTACTACCTTGGTAAATAACCACTGCTAAAAGCTAATTAGTTATGTCTGGTTAATTTATATCAACTGATAATCAGGGAAGGAGTACATTGCGGGGTGCTCATGAGCAATTGTATTAGTACCCCAAACCACTCAGGGTTATCTCTAGAATCCTGAGATCAAAAGTAGTTGTTTTCCTCTTAGGACTGAATTTTCTACTCAATAGAAGTGGGGAGAGTGAGTCCAAAGCTTGAACAACAAAGGTAATAAGACTTACCTATATTGACTTAATTAGATTTAATTTAATTTAATATATATTTAACTGTCCTTAATAGATTGTTGTGAGGATCAAATGAAATAGTATAAATGATGTGTTTTGAAACCTGAAAAGAGCTAGGTAGTAAGCATGACCTATTAAACACCTTGGTGAATAAGTACAGGGAAACTTCAATGCATAAAACAATCACAAAGTCAAAGAGGTGTTAATGAAGACACTGTATCTTGAACACTTTGAAAATTTCATCTTTGGGGACTCAGGAGTAAAATGTATGCATTAACATATACCTATACTTATATGTGTGTGAATATATATCTATGAATATGTGTATATGCATATGCATATGTACATACACGTTATTATTTGCACTAAATGTTTAAAAAGAACAGCAAACTTTATCTGGATTTAAACTGATACAGCAAAGTTCAAAATAACTTGTTTTCAATGATTCAAAATTTCATGTTCCACTTTTCTTTAGAATGAACACATTGGAAGTATGGTGTAATAGAATATTGTATCTACAGTCAGAAAATCTATATTTGAATGCCAGTTCTTCCACTGTTCCATGTGACCTTGGGGAAATTATTTCACCTCTATGTGCATTAATTTCTTATTTTATAAAAAGAGTAGGTTATGCTAGATGATATTGTCCCTTCCTATTCTAAATATTCTAATACTATCATCTCTCTCTAGTTCTTTGGGGATGAGACATGGAGTAGAGTTGGAATGGTACTCCACTTTTTTTTGTTGTCTTTTTTCTGAATAGATACAAAATTTTCTGTTATCATCTTTTCCCTTTTCCTCTCTTTCCTATACATTTTCTTCTCACCTCCGCTTATTTTCCCTGACTTCCTTTCTTCTACTCTGTTTTCTCATTTTCTCTTAAAATCTATTAATGGCTCCCTGCTCCCTAAAAGATGAAGATTAAACCTGCTAGTCTAATACTATAGACAACTTCCCTAAATTTCAGTTGTTGTTGTTGTTTTCATTACACTATGTTGCCTTTCAGTTTATTGAATAGTTACCAAATATCCAGCATTGTTCTGCAAGGTGTTGCATGAGAAACAATAGGAATCAAACACTTGGGGAGTTGAGATCTCTTGGGGAAATAAACATACATACATGGGCAGAAGGAAGACACTACAGTACAGTATGTGATTAAAGGTGAAATTAGTGGTACAGAAAATATCTCTGAGGTTCTTTCCAGTTTTAAATCTATGATCTCATGATCCTAGGATTTTCATCATAGTATCATTCAAGTTTAGTCTTTTAACATCACACACACACACACACACACATACACACACACACACACACATACACACACACACATTATGATCCTTTGTCACTTGTCACTGATCTTCATTCTACATGAATTTCCGCTTCCCCAACACTCTAGCTATTCTGTAAAATGACAATTCCCCTGGCTCTGCATCAACCAGCAATAGAATGTAAATAAAATCAGAAGCCTCTGGGGTTCAAATTTACAGTCATTGTGTCATTTTCTTCCCATTATTTTGGTGCATTTCTTCTTTTGTCTGGGTTACTTAGAGGACCAGATACCTACTATTCAATTCTGCCTCCCCAGTGGACACTGAAAGAATAATAAAATGACAATTTACTAGGATGATAATACATTTCCACTGGATTTTGAACTACCTGCATAAACCTAATTAGGATTCATTACAGATCCTCTGCACGTGAATAATACTGTAGGCTTGAGAGTCACAAATTTGTTGAGGAAAAACTGGCCCTCCCCTTCTAACAAGTATGAATCCCCTGGCAAGATGACTTATTTTTGTGATAGAAAATTCTTCAAAATAAAAAGCTCATTTGAAATTTGAGAATCTATAAAATCCAAGAGGATTTCCTTTAATGAAGTAAAAACCTTTAGAGAACGACAGAGCTAGCAACAGTTTCAAAGAATATACCCCCAAGGGAGGTTTCCTTTCAGCAATATAAATGCCTCTAATAGGAAGACTCTTCCCAAGCAATTAAACCTTTTAGAACAGGTGACCCCTTCTTCTACTGCCACCCTCTTGCCAGATTTAAAGTCCTTGAAGATATAACTCTCCTCCCCCATTGCAGCCCAGCTACAATGAACTTCTTTGAATGAGAATAAACATATATCCTTAATTGAAAATAATGTGTCATTTCTTCAGAATCTTTTTGCCAATCACTTTAGGTATGTTGATTTTGGGTAGAGTACTCAGTTTTGGACATGAGAATTGAGGCTGTAGCATCAGAATATCGTAGATTTAGATATCACATATACTTCAAAGGTCAATTAATCCAATTCTTTTATTTCATAGATTAGAAAACTGAAGTTTAGAGAGGTGAAGGAATTTATGAAAAATTACATAATTTGCAGAGCTAGAACTCAAGCTTGAGCCTTTTTAGACTAAATCCAATACCCCTTTTATTGTGTTGTGTGGGAATTTTTTAACACCTGCAGTCAATGTAGAGGCACTCAGAAATTTATGAGATACCTTAGGATGCCCCTCCCCATTTTGTGAAAGGAGATACTTCAGTTTAAGAAATGGAGATGAGTCATAAAAAAGACTTTCAATGATTGGTCAGAAGAAGTGGAAATGCCTCACAAAATTAAAAGAGAATCTGAAAATTTAGTGAATAAATACAATTAGATTTGAACAAGGAAAGAAGAAGAGAGAAAGAAGAGTAACAGAAGCTAAAATTGGTGAAAGACAAAATATCTAAAGAGGGGATATTTGAGAAGGAAGTAGAAATTCAGGACTATTCTGCCTAATGATGGGCATCTGGCAACCTTAGCTTAAAGTGTTACTGTTTGTATATTTGTAGTCCAAAAAACATGGCTTTGGGAAGAAGCTCACAATTTGCCACTTCACTTCATTTTAGGGAATAAATGGTCACTGCTACTTGATCTTATTCTCTGTATGGGTCACTAAGGCTTCATTGTAATCTGTCATTATAAATACTTATATTTACTTCAAGGGCCGTAGTAGTCTTCAATAACATCTTGTGAGGAAGGACAGAGAGGTAACTAGCTCATTCCACTGAATATACAGTCATTAATGATTATAAGAAATGAAAGTTAAAGTTTTAAAGTATTTTTTCCTATCAATATATACAATTAAAACAGTACATAGTTACTCAATTCTCTATATTTTGGTCTTTACTGAGCTCATAGAAGAGCAAAAGGTGACAAATTAAACAATTTCCAGGGGCTGAGAGGTGCACTAGTTTAACTAGTTAGTACAACTGTTCCAATTTCTGTTGTTTTTAGATAGGCAAAAATTAAATGTTTCCATAGTTGGAAGTGGATTCTTAGAATAGTCAACTCATAAAATATCAGGGTTACAAAGGTTTGTCTTATCACACCTTAACATGGCATGTTACATCTTGATTTAACATATATTCTTGGTTATCCTGAATGATGTCATTACTCAGAATACTTAGAAATTTTTTTTCCTAAATGAAAACTTAACACATATATCGACACAGATATGTCACCAGTTGTGTTCTAATACTTCACCAAAATAGTCACTATATCCAGGAGCAAGTCATCAGGGTGAGGTTAGTATCTCTCTCAGACAGTGCACACAATTTTATATATCCAGGGCATTATTCTCACCAGAAATAACAGGATGATAATCCATGCAGAAGAAAATGGGAGATGAAGTTAAAATAAATATTCTTCCTCTCCCATTCCTCCAATGTGGTACCATTTAACTTCTCTACAGACAGTAATGCCTATCATTGACATTTCAAAGGGAAACTGAAAACATTGTAAAGCATTTTCAGATGTAAGAAATCATGGAGTCCAAACAATACTACACTTTGAGAGGGAATAGGTTACTATTTATAATATAAAATAAAGCTGATCACACAATCATTTTAATGTTCATAAATGGGCTTTCTTAATCAACACCATTCCTGTCCTCTTACTGGATCCATGCCCAAATTTACCATCTGAAGAACCGCTTCTTTTTCTAGGATCCTTGAAATTTGTTTATTCCTTCTCTCTGGCCACAATGTGCTGTTTGCTTGTTTTTTATACAACATAAAGGCAGTAGTAATTGACAGAGTAATAGTAAAGTCAAATACATCATAATAATAACATATGTATGTTTACATATATTTGTATATATATTTAAAACATTAATCAAAATATTTAATGTTATATTTTATGTCAAAAGCAAAGTCTTTGTTTTTATTATGTTTTAATCTAATATGTTATAATTTGAAATAATATACCAAAGCACCACCAAATTTGTCATTATGTCTCTAAAAGAACTTTTTAAAAAATACATAATTCTGCCTCCAAGGAAATTGAAGGAAATTTTTAGTACTTAGAGGGGTAATTAAATGTACTATAGAGAAAAATGGGATTTGTTTATTGATGGTGTTAGTGACCATGCTAAGGTCACTTCAGGAAAAATACCCATATTTGAAGGGTGGTTTCCCTTCTGTTATTTCTTGAAGGCAGTAAATGTACACTCTGAGGTCTGTCAGCTTTTGTCTCCAATAGAGTTGTTGAAAAACAGATTTTCATAGTGCAATTCACCATTCCTGGCCAAAATAATGTGACACTTAAAGAATGATATGAAAAATTAATTGATTTCTCCACATCACCAGGCACAAAGATGTTTATTTTATGGCTATGGAATCTATGTGAGGGTCCTGGCAGCTGCCAGAAGTGTAAAACCATCCATTCTGAGTTTCTTAGGTAATCAATTACTACAGAAAACAAACACTTCTGCATCTTGTACATGTCACAAAATTACATAACTCATTTCATTTTATAAAAGTGAATACCTGATGACTCTAGTCATGGAAAGGTATTTAAAATATACATATAGGGCAATCTTGCTTAACTAAGAATATAGTTTGCTTAGTCGAAATAAGGTGCATACTTTTTAAAATTTATTGATACATTATGTTTTTACAGAGCAAATAATCCAGAAAAAAATGATACCAAGCATACTATAATGCACATTCCATGACAGATAGCTTATTGGTTGACAATACAAAGCAGAGGTATGTTCTCTAAATTTGAAAGTATGTTGCTAATATTGATCATTGGTTTTGATGCAAGTTCTGTGATACGTAAGTATTTATAATAGAAAACAAATTCATGAGCACTAGAATTTTAGTAATAATGTATTTGGTATACTGTATAATTTATAATTATATATTATATCTAATATATATTTATAATTATTTAGTATAATATATTTCATGAACATCAGTATTTTAGTAGTGTTTTACAGTTCAATGAAGTAGCAGTTGTTAAGTCCTTGCTCCATAAATATATGATGTTAGGTAAGCCCTGTGGAGGATAAAAAGATGTATAGTATAAACCTTGCCCTCAAGAAGCTATAGTTTGGTCAGAGTCAGGATAGTTAGAAAGAAATAAGACATATACCCAACTAATTTCAGTATGAAACCCAGTATCATGAATCCCCATAAGAGTATTAAAATGCAATAAGGCTGCATAGGAGGGAGTGAATTTTTAATACAAAATAACTGGTTTGGAGCTATCTACACTGCCTCTACTATGGGGTGGGCTGGGGAGGAAATATCCTTCAAGAAGTTTAGAGAAACATTATGCCTAAAATTTTGTTTTAAAAAGGTAACTGAAATTATTTGTGATAAGTCACTATAGAGGTAATGTTTGCTATAAATTGGGGGGAGAGTGAGGGTAGGAGAAAAAAAAAGTAGTCAAAATTGTCTATAGCTGATGAGCTGGGGAGCTCTAACTGCCATAGTATGTACAGGGAAATTCAATGTGAAAAGTGGAAGATAATGTGCTCACACACTAATGGGCACTGAACTAGACACAGGCTCATTTTTCACATCATGTCATCTCTAAGGTTTGAATAAAAAGTAATGGCCAGAATGAGCCTCGCTCTATCTCAGACATTATCATTTGCCTCCTCAGTTTTATTTGTGTTGACTTGTACAGTCTAAAAAGATGACAGTCTCTGGGCCTCTGGATCAGTCAGAGTGATAATACACAGCACATTACACTGTTGGTGACAGGTTCTGTTCTCCTAGCTGGCATATGAAAGGAACGCATCCCTTTCCGTCATTTCAAATGCTATAAACTGACAGAATAAAGAATCTTGCAGAGGGGACATCACAAACCCTGTCTGTTATGATTTTATGAGATAAACTGGAGTTTCTAGGGTATCTTGTTCAGGAAATTAGTGTCAGTCAAACTTTGGTGGGTTTTTTTTTTTTTTTAAGATAAATAGCAGACTCTAGAAAAGTGGCCTTCTCTTGCTTCCAACTGCAGAGCAGTCAAATTCTCATGCTCCCTCCTGAAACTAATTGTAAATGGTTACCTCTTAAAAGAGATTGCTAACTGTATTACTAAACCAAAATGCAAGGTTTATATGTGGTTTCAACCCCCCAAAAGACGCTTATACTTATACTATCTGAGCTTTATAAAAACAAAAGAAAAAATAAATCTATTTCAGCAAAATAAATGATGATTTGGGACACCTCGGACTACTATTTTGTTGTACAGCAAATGGCATGTTGTACTAGTCAGTTATCAGCAGGCCAGTATCCTGTTATGTTTCTCTGAGTACTTTTTTCAAGGATTTTTTTTCTTTTACTCTGGTTTTCTATCAGTAACTATTACAAGGATATTTTTAGAATGCTTTGACTTCAACTGAACATACTTCAAGAATATTGCTAAGGTAGATTATAAGAAGCAGGATTTTATTATTTTACTTGAAACTGGCTAGTATATGGATACTCTCCACTTACAGTTTTTTAAAAAAAAACATTTTGGTGTCATAAAAATTTATAGGTACTTGAATAATAATCTGCCAATTGTCATAGCTGTTTCTCATGTAATTTCAAGTACTTCTGTTATAATCAATGTTTCTTACTCGACTAAAGTTTCCCTGATTATTTAAGTTTGACATGCACATTATTCTCTTCTGTCCATTTTTCTGTTTTAAACTTTTTTTAAAAAATACTGACTAGATGAATGGAAAAGGATGTCAAAGATTGCATAAAATACACATTTATTCCATTGTCTTTTATTTGAAATTTTCCCTTGGAGCATGTTTTACAGTCTTTTCCAACTCAGAATTTAGTAACTCATTTCCAGTTTAATCACCATATTTTTGTATAGCACTATTCATTCAAAGGCATTATTATAAAGCATTAATTTTTTGAAGAATTAAAGATTAAAGATTGGGTTTAAGATTAAAAGAATTATAAAAATAATAAAGTATATGATGATAACAATTATGGAGAAATGTCTTACAGGTCTCTTAATTCTGCTGTCATTGTGGTTATCTTGGAAGTTTGTATCATTTTTCTCTGCATCATTTTTAGCACTTTCAATCCAGGTCTTCTTTCAAAATAGAAAAGAATAATCAATAAGGGCATAAACACCATCTATATGGATAATTGCTCCTGTTTATTCAGCAACTTTTTTCCAGCTTGGAGTTTGTAATTCTCTGGAATGCACCATTGCTTCTACCTCAACCATAGGTTGGAATGATCCACCATAGGAAACTCTGCCATAAGGATATCCTCAATAGACTCAATTATGCCTTATAGCTTCTCTAGGTACACTGGAAGTCCCTTGTGTTCAATGTCTTCATCGCAGGATTATAGGATCATAAATACTAAGTTGGAAGGACCATCTAATGTAAGCTCCTCATTCTGCATATGTGGAAACTGAGGCCCAGGAAGGTGAAATTATTTACTTAATTCAAATAGGCAGTAAGGGTTGGAGCCAGTTTCAAATTTTTTAAAAATCCAAATCCTGAACTCTTTCCACTAAACTGTAGAATTGGCTACATTTTACTTTGTCTATACTTCAATCATTTTCATATGCTTTCTCCCTTTCTCTCCTAGGAGACTAAGATGGTTAATGACATGCAAAGTTTTAATGTTACAAAAGATATGTACCCTTCCACCTTCTCAGTCCTACTTGTAACACTATACAGTGACCATTTCATAAATGCTACTGACTGGATGATAGTCAAATAACTGCTGGTACAATTGAGTTGTCCATGTTAAGTTTAGTTATTTTGGTTTATCTTAGGCTTTCTTGTATTTTGTGGGTATGTTTTACCCTTACCTATTTATATTCATATTATAATTTGTAGAAGTTAACTTATAAAATCTGAAATAATTTATTATGTCAACTTAATAAACAGAGCATTAACTTATTATGTACTATTATTAACATAACTCTGCTTTCCTAAAAAAAATGTTCTCTTAGTAATCTTAATTTATTAGGTGGGTTAGAATGAGACACCTACTTTGGGATTTCTTAACATCTTAAGACCATACCATCATGAAGGAAGACTTTAAAGGGACCTAAGAGATAAACTAATCTACTGCCTTTAATTTTTATATTGAGGAACAGACCCAGAGAGGTGAGGTGACTTGCCATAAGTGGGAGAGCCAGGTTATGATCTGAGGTCCACCTTTTCCAAACCCAGTGTTCTTTTATAACACTACTTCCCTAAAATTAAAATTGCGGAAACTACTGGAAAAGTCATGGCCTTTCAGATTCATGCAACCAGTGTGGTGTATGGCATACAAAAGAAGACCAAGTGCGGTTTTACTAAATAGAATCAAAGTAAATAACCAAACTAATTATAAAGCAGATAAACTATAATCTCTATTGGAGGTACTCAAAAACCATGAGTTACAATATCAAGCAGAATAACTTATAGCCTTCAATGTAGTACATTGACCTTGAAGAAATACAGTGCCTGGCTGGAGCTTAATGGAAAATCCTCTTTAGCTCAATGGAACAGGGAGATTGTCATCCTATCCCATTAGGTTTCTGCCTCAGGTCCTTGGATTCATGTCTATTTTCTTTGTTCAGGCCTTATCCCCTCGTGTAGATGTTGAACTGGCCTCCCACAACAAGCGAGTTGCTTCCTTGTAGTTGGCCCATAGAGTCATCAGGTTAAGGGTGTATCTACTCCATTCCTGATAAATGGCAGTTTTATCTGTCCCATTTCTTTTGTGTGAGTCTCAGTTAGATAGCAGGGTTAGGATATATAAAATCTTGTTTTTTCTCCATGTCCCTTTTATTTTGGGAAGCTTTTGAGAGCTTAACATTTCCCTGCCTCTTGTTGTTCAGACCAGTCCATTCCCTTCAGAATCCTTTGACTAGCGGCCTCTTGCCTCCCACAGCAAATCCAAGCTTCGTCTTGTCATCTTCAAGGAACCCACCTATCTCTTGTCTCTCAGGCCTCCTACCCTATCTTGCTGACATACTCTGGCCTAGGCTGTCACTATGATCTATGGTAAGGTTTAGCAACATAAACAGGGCAGAATCTATAGTATGGTTCAGTAGTCAGCCAGAAGATATCTAAAGTAAAGCTGTGTAAGTGAAAATAAAAAGAAAGAAGAAGAATGTGGTCAAACTCTTCAAAGAGAGAATAAACCTACGCTATGATTTTTATTAAATTTTTTAAGATTTTAAATCTTCATTTCATTCTACAGGTATGCATGTGTGTATATATAATTGAGCTGCATATAAATGTATGTATATATACATATATGTGTATATATTATGTATACATATATGCATCTGTATGGATATGTGTTTTTATGTTTATATGTACATATATGTTTGTATATATTTCCTCTTCTATCCATTCAGATTATGTGATTCTCAAGAAGTTTCCACAAGAAACAGTTATGGTCAACCTAAGAGTTCTAAAATGTAACTACCATACAAAACTAAGGAGACAATGCAATAAGGAAGATCACTTCACCTGGAATAAAAGACAGAGACTATTATGTCTAAATATATACAGTAGGAATATATTTTTCTTATTTTAGTTGAAAACCATAATTGCCCAGAAATCCCTTACCTAATATTTTTTATGAAAGACCCTTTATAGCTTGACCAAGAGTCAACATGATATAGAAGATTGAGAGAGGGTCAGCCATGGAGTCAGAAAGATCTGGATTCAGGCTCTACCTGTGATACATACAATCTCTATGACCAGAGACAAGTCATTTAATTTCTTCATATTTCCTGCAATTCTCTTAATTCATTTTTACAGATGAGTTACTAATTTATCTACCTGCATCAGAGAAAGGAGCTTCCATAATGGGAATACCCTATACCCAAAAAATCACAGATACAGATGTGGCCCCACCTAATTATAGCAGCTTTTTGCTTGATATTTCATGATCTGTTTTGACTACAAGAAACAGGAGGAAAAAAGCCCAGGCAGAAATAGCGATGTTCTAACATATAGCAGAAAAACTGACAATTATGTTGACTACAAATCATCTATTTTATTTCTATTCTTTGAGATGAACTTGTATAGAAACAGATGATAAATAATCCTAAATCTATTGTCTGTGTCATGTCTATCTAATGTTTTTCAAAGGCATACAAAAAGCTGGGAGGTGAGTCTAGGCAATACACCCCAGGTGGAAAGATAGAAGACATTTTTAGTGACATGGCCTTTATTCTTGCAGGTACTTCTTCAGGGTCCTAGTGAGATAGAAAATAGTCAGTCAAGAGAAAAAAATATAATTTTGGTATATTATATTATAAATGCAAATATTGAAAACCAATTACACGGTGGTTACATTTAGTCATACTTCAAAATATATGTGAGAGGTTACTGAGTTCAAACATTAAGACTTCAATAGTCACAAACCTTTCAGTGTGCATTATTGTGATCTGGTAATATATTCTTTTGCCATTTGATAGATTTGTCTTTGCTATTATCGACTAGCATTTCACTAAATTCCTATAGCACTGTTTTAACAGCTCAGTGCACTCATCCACATTAGATGCATTTAAAAAAAAAAAAAAACATATCCCCAAATCTCAGGTAAATAACAATGTCATAGTGAGGCCACAGGTTGCAAGCCTAATAGACCTGAGGCCTATTTTCCCATTTGTTCCTGATCTATGACCACGATTAAGTTACTTCCTCTGGTACTACAGGTCCATTTTCAATGAAGTGGGCATCATGCCATTGCCCCTCTCTCAAGGGAATTCTTAGAGAATTAGTGAATGTGTGACAAGTGTTCTAAAGATCAAACACATTGGGCAAATGGCATTATTATTATAGTGGATACTTGCAGCATTATTCAATCTGCCAGTCTAAACCATGTGCTGTTCTGGCACTTGCCTTACTGAAAATAGCAGACCATTTTGTGAGCTGGCACAGTCCCATGATAGCAGATGGACATGCGTCAAAGTAGCTAAGAGACCTTGTTTTAACAGCAAATAGATTTCTTTAAGGCCAGATTCCTGGGTTAGGCTGCAATAACATCTCTGTTGCTGGTGTGTCCAGTGTAACCAGTTAAGGTGCGAGTGGTTCATTTCTTTCACTCTGCCCTACATTGCCCTGTTCTAGACCGATAGCAATTCTCATACCTTGGAAATGGAAATAACCTTTATTGAGGGCTCCAGTGGGTTGGACCCTTTACACTAGATCTGCACTGTGGTGAAAGAGTGAGCCCTTGCTAACTCTCAGATTTCCATTTCATCAGATGAAGGTAAAGGACAGTAATCTAGTCACTCAAGAAAACATAATGGAGACATTCATTGTACACTTTATTGTACTATTCTTTGCCCAAAGTCCTCTTAACCTTACCACATCTCAAAGGAATCACATCAACAGCACTGTCTTAACTAACTCAGAAACCTAGGGACCAGAGACTATTGACTAGCACCTTTAAACAGTAAAGCACCCACATGGCAAGTTAAAAAGAGCAGAAAACTCATTGAGATTAATGGGAAGCTGGAAAATTTTCAGCTCTTGCCAAATGGGAGCCCTTCATTTTTTAGTGGTTAACACTATAATTATATTCTGCTTTCATCAGTAAAATGTCATAATGTACAGTGTATATCCACAGGGCCAGCTGCATACCTTTTAATTGGTGGTATAATGCACATACTAAGGGAATCACATCAATTAATTAACAAAGTAATTAATTAAAATGTTTTATAAAGTGGACTAGGGATCTGATCTCATTTAGTATTGCAATAAGTTTTCAGTATAATATTTGTTGAGGAAGCACATTTTAGTTTCAGTGAAGTCTCAGTCCATCTGCATTGAAAAACCTATGGGGCTTTTTAGTTTACTTTTCCTTTGGGTCTGGAGGTCATGTGAGTAGTGAAATGGCATAGTGAATAGGCAGTTGGTCTCAGAGTAGAAAAACCTGGGTTCAAGTCCTGATTTTGACACATAAAGGTTCTGTGACCCAGGACGTGTCATTTAACTTCTCTTTGCAGAGGCAGTGCTCTAATATTACTGCAGAACGTGCAGAAAAGTTGTATATTTGGTAGAAAACAGAAGGTTCCCCCAGTAAATCATATGTCCAAACCAAAAAAAAATATATATATATATGAACCATATATAAGTGCTGCTATGATCCTCAAAATGAGGTAATTAGTAATCATTTTTTAAACTGTCTTAATGCCCAGGGTCACTGAGCATATGTCAGAGATAGGATTCTACTTTATCTGACTCTCCCAGTTGTATTATCTTATAAAAATGTGAGATACCAGTGCCTCTTCTCTCTGTAAGCCAACATTTAAGCTGTGCTATTTTCACAAATATAAATGGTAATAACTATGCATTATTAAGTATATGTATATATATATATATAACATACATATAGTTATATGCATAAACATAAAAAAACATGAGGACATTAATTCTTTATAGGTAAGCCACATCAAACTAAATGGGTAGTTTGATGCAAATATGTTTTGTGACTGTAACCACTTTCTAAGGCACAGCATCCTCTGTGCCTGGAGAGCATATCCTGTTCCATTACTTGTGGGGACTCATACTTGGAACTTGACTTTTTTCTTCACTTATCTTCGATATCTCCTGCTAATTTTATATTTTAATCCTCGGTATTTTTATTGTATTTTAAAATTTTAACTGGTCACTTATCAAGTTCCTTCCCCCTCTTGCTATGACTAGAGTGTTTCAGTGATTACACCAAAGCATAATGTAATTATTTTCCAACAGGACAATTATAAAATCTAGTGTTTTTCCTCTGCTCTACCTCCCTGCATTTCCTTCTTTCATATATATATTCTTTGTTAACTTTGCCTCAGAAAAATGTTTAATTATTTCCATCCTCCAATTTTATTTTGAATTATTTCTCCCATAGGGAGTAGTAGTAGTAGTAGTAGTAGTAGTAGTAGTAGTAGTAGTAGTTATTGTTGTTGTGCTTCTTCTTGTTTTTAAGCATATGTTGTTTTCTTTTATTACCTTATTGTTATATTTGGATTGTTCTTCCAATGATTACTCTAGGGTTGACATACTTATTTCCCAATTTATTTTAATTTACTTTTAGTGAAAATGTCTATAAGTTTTTAAAGACTACTTTGATTTCTCAAAACCTATTTGCTGCTCACAATGAAATATTGCTAAGAAATTTGCCCATTTCTGAATATTATCCATGTGCTATTTATTTACAAACCGATTCTTAATCCCCCCTGAATGCCTAATTACTTGCCACAAGCTTCCACATACAGGAAAAAAGTCACTGGTACTCTTCACAATTTGAACTCATTCCTTTTATTTCCAACTGTATTCATACACAGTATATTAATTGCATAGATCATTCTTTTCTTACTCAAATTTATATTTTGGGAATTGATTATATCACACATCACACAATATTTTTAAAGGATCGAAAGGTCTTTGGGTTCTAGTGTCACATATTTGTGTTTGAAAAGTTTAGAAGTTTGCTAGTATTAGACATAGACCCCAGTTTTAGAAACAAAGACACATTAAGAACATTGCATAGGAAAGTGAAAATTTTAGATCGTGCAATTAAAACTACTATCATCAGAGTAAGTGAGACCACTCAGGACATTTTTCTAGTGGACAGTTACCTGAAGAATTGACTATAAGAAATGTTATGGGAAAACAACATAGCATACTGTATGGAGTGGAATAGCTGCTTAAAAGAATAGGTGCTATGCTATGCAAAGAAGACTCCCACAGAGAAATATGTATATCAAGTCCAGAATTTCTACAACACCTATTAATTGAGCTAAGGCCTTAGTCACTGCAGCAACTTTATACTATGGGCCCCCAAAAGGGCATCTTCTCTAAAGCGGAGCCCTGTCCTCCAGGATAACAGCTGTGGAGGCCTTAGATTGGGCTGGAATTAGAGGCACTAAATCTGTAGAATGTAATTGGGTCAGATAAAAGTGAAAAGACTAATGCAGAGTCTCAGAGGGATGGCTTCTCTTGTAGTGTGTAGCCTTATGGAAAGACAATCTGGAGTCACTTGGCATGAGTATTTACAAAAATTGTCAAATAAGATGGGAACAAAACAGTTGGGGGGTTATACCTTAACTTTATTGCTTATGCTGTACCTTATTATGAAAGGCCTGCTGATTTCAATAAAACAATATTTCAATAAAATACCTCTAGAGATTATAGCAGAGACACTGGTCAATCAATAAAGACTTCTTCTGTATTCTTTGCTCCAGGCCTTACTGAGGAGCCCTGTGTCAACATTGAATCACCACCAACTTCTGGCTTTGTGATAGAATCTTATACAATTTTCAAGATCATTCCAGACATTCTGAAGTTTACTGTGTGTTCAGGAGAACTAGCACCCCTGACGTGGGGACTTGCTCAGTACTTTTCATGGTTGTTCATCCACCTTTCATGTCCACCTGATTCACCCAACTCTCACTTGTGGCTCCAAGGAGTACCACAAACATGTAAAAGACTTTCCCTGGTGAAAATAATGGATGAGAACAATGTATTCAGCAGTCATAAAGATAGCTGAAGCAGGTGCTATGGAATGCTTGGAGCTTAGTAAGGCATTAAATACACTAAGGTTACCCAATACATCCTGGGTCATCAACATTCATTTTAACTTTTGTCCTGTCACTTAACTCTGAGGACTCAGGAAGAAAGAATGAGGCTAAGAACTTTTTGTCACTCTGCCTCACTTAAGCCCAATTCAAGCACAAGACATCACCTGGGATGCCATTGTTCCTCTTTGAAAATGAAGGAAGAGCAACAACAAGGCCCAGAGGCCACCACCTCCCAAACTAATTCTTGCCTTCTATGCATATGTACTCAGGCTATATCTTTGTCTGTTTCTGTCTGCTGTAAAATAGGCCTCCCAGGGCTCACAGGAAACAGCATCATGATCTGAAAAAAGGTTAGACTTCTAGAGGGGTACTTGGACAGTCTAATCTTTTGTGTTCCTCAATGGACCTCTTTCTGGCCACTGATAATATGCCTAGGTTCATTCTTCACTGGTTATCATACTGCATACCCCATCCTACTTTTCTCGTCCTAGTGTTTTGGACCTACTAATTGTAGCAGTACAATTCCATTCCTCATATCTCACTGCTGATTCACTTAGTTCCATCCCCCTCCAGATCTACCTTCCCTTTAAACCATGCTCTCCCTTTCATCTTGAAACTTCTATAATACTCTCTCTCTATTCTCTGTCTTTCACTGACATCTGGACCCACCCTGTTGACACTGCATTGCTGACTGTAATTTTTAGTACTGGTCACATTTTGTCTTAAACCCTTTATCTCATTAGCTGTATTGGAAGGTAAAAATAATCCACTTACTCTCTATTGCCACTTCCAGACTCTCCCTGTACCAGCATCACTCAGTAACTTCCTTTGAGGTTCATTCATTCCAAACTTATCACCCAATCAATGTTTTGGTAACTATTGTCTGCCCCAGAGCCTCTCCCTTCCTTTGTCAATGAATTCAATGCTTATGTCTCGGTATTTCTCCCCATCCTACTCCTGCCTTTAGACCGGGGGGACTTAACTATACATATTAATACTCTCTCAAGTACTATAATTTCCCACTTAGTCTATTTAATTCCCATGACATATTAATTCAATGCATGTCATCTACACAAAGAGATGACCATACCTTTGATCTTGTAATCAACCACAAGTATTCCACCATCATGTTAATGAATTCTGGAATTCCTTTAACAGATCATGATATTTTATTATTCTATCTTGCCCTCTATCTTATGATACAACCCTGCTCTTCATCTTCACTATGACATACAATTTCTCCATCCCTCATTCTTTTTTAGATATCATCCTTGTGTTAGCCTCTCTTCCTTTCCCTATTTAAACCCATTGGTGAATAAGTTCTATTCTGCACTGCCATCTATATTTTATTTTTTTGCAACCTTGTCTGATTGCTGATTATGACTTCCAAGTGAAAAGCTTTGATTACTCCCACTATCTGTCACTTCTACTCATTCATTTACTGCTGAACAAACCTGAAGAAAATTATGAAACCACAATATCTTCAGCCACCAGAAATTTATTATATATAATTTTAACTGGGCCTTCACCACAGCAAGGTGATTTTTTTATGGATCAATAGACTCATTCTTCTACTCACCACAATAATTTCTAAACTTTTTCATCCCTCCTCAAGTCTCACATGCTACGTTCTACCTTTATACTTTTTGTTAAAAACCTTGCCTTCAAGATCATTTAAAAAAATCAACTTAGGGACATTTGCCAAGAGCACTCATACCTATAACTCCTCATTTCATATCACTCAGATGTCTTATTCTACTTTGTTACCTTTCATAACTGTTTAACATGAAGAAATATAGCTGTTAATTCATTGATGAAGGAAACTTCCATAAAAGTAAATTCCCTCTACCAATGAAGGTCAGAACTAATCTATAATCTTAGAGAGTTACCCAAGACACTGAGAGGTTAGTTGGATTTCCTAGGGTCACACAGTCAGTATATGTCTGAAGTGAGACTTGAGTCCAGTGGTTCCCATGTCTAAGGTCTACATTTTAACTGTAATGTCATAATTACAATAGGAAAATATATGAAAATGCATATATATATATATATATATATATACACACACAAATATGTGAATATGAAAAAACCCTTTTTTTAATCAGGCAAAGTTAAATTTATAACTAAATTATTCTCCTTTGAGTGCTTGAACGGAACTTTCACAGATTTTCTTGGTGTACACTGGTTCAAGAGTAATGAGTTAAGACATGTTTCTTGAACATTAGGTTTCTGCTGATCAGTTTACTTTTGAGAACAGGAGTAAAAGATGTCTTCAAGAAAATGTATGATAATAAAGGAAGATGAACTGGTCATGTAGTGAGGATGAGGGATGGTCAGCCTTAGTGCTCCATGGTGCCCTCATGAAGCCAGGAAAAAGAGATGGAGTCCTAAGCGCATTGTATAAACTCCATGTGGTAAATTCATGGGAGAATGTAAATAAGAGTCACATAGGTTAGATAGATATGAATGTGTTATTACTATTTTTATTGTTTGCACTTTATAAAATATAAATTTAATATTTTCACATTTTTAGATTCACTTGTATTATCTCTGTGCTCTAATGCATGGTCAGTTTTATAAACATTATATCTGGTGCTGAGAATGGCTTAAATGTTGCATTTAGTAGATGCTATAAAATCATTTAAGTCTGGTTTTTCCAGAAATTTGTTCAGTTCTACATTTTTTCTTTTTATCTTTCTGTTAGACTTATCCAAATCTGAGAGAGGAACATTGAAACTTTTACCTCTACTGTGTTGCTCTCTTGCCTTCTTACAATTCAGTTAACTCTTTATGAATTTAGATTCTAAAGCATTTGGAGCATACAAATTTGAAGGTAATATTAGGATGTTGTCTTTTACTTCTTTCAGCACAAAGGATTCTTCTTGCTTATCAAGTTTTATTTTGAATGTTTGTTTTTGTTTTATCTGATATTATGATTGCAGCTCCTGATTTTTTTAAATTTACTTGATAGAGTAGGTACTGCAGTGGCGGCAGGGCCGGGCAGGCCAGGCAGCTCAGCACCTGAGCTCCTGGACCTGCAGGGCAGATCAGGCAGGGCAGGGTGGGTTGAGAGCAGATAGAGTGCTCAGGCGCGGTGGAGGAGTACCTCCATCTCCGCCAAGGAGATGCAACCTTTCAGCCTGGAGGTGGCCAGGGAAGCAGCCCAGAGGAATGTGCTGGCAGCAGATCTACAGTGGAGCTTCTTTGCCTCTGCTCTGCAGAGCTACAAGCGGGACTCTGCTGAGGCCATTCCCAGCCTGCTATGTTAGCCAGGACAACAAGGACTTTGAAGCCTGGACTTAAGAACATCCAAAGAACAAAGTTTTGATGTATATACAACAGTTTTAGCATATCTCCACAAGAAAAAGTCTAATGGAGGTAGATCAAGTGACCAAGGTAACCAAACAAAAGGACTTCCTGTACCAATCTACAGTCGGAGAAAGTGTCATGCTTAACATTGTACTAAGACTTTTGGGACACTGTGTCTTTGGTATTTCTCTCATTGGATTGTAAGCTCTTTCTGAGAAAGGATTGTTTCATTCATTGTATTTGTATCCCCAGCACTTAGGACAAGGCCTAACACACAGTAGGTACTTAATAAATACTTGTTAATTTGATTGAAAAAAAATTTACTTTAGGCCAAGATGGCAGAGTAAAAACAGCTCGTCCAAGCCACTCTGCCCCCAGATTACCCCCAAACTATGTAAAAAGGGACTCTGAACAACTTCTGGAGCCCCAGCACCCACAGAACGACACAGAGACGCTAACCTCCCGCTGAGAACAGCCCAGCAGCCCTGCAGGAAGGACCAGCACAGCGGTCTGGGACCTGGCAGTGCGCAGCACACAGAGCGCTGGAGCCGAGCCTAGCCCAGGTCCACATGAGCCGAGGTTTTAGCCCCAGGGCAGCAGGGCCAGCAGGCGGCTGGAGGAACCCCAGAACACCAGGAGCTGTGGAGACTCCAGAATTATCAACATAGACATGCCTAGGACAAAGTAAGAGGTTAGTGGCCTATGGACTTTGGGACCTGTATTTGGGGAAAGTGTCAGTTTCCTCCCCTGGGGGCTAGAAGCCGCTGAGGAGACACTCCATTTTGTACTTTTCAGAGGCAGCTCCAGCTCCCGGCCTGCATGCTAACTGTAGGGAGATCCAGCGATCAGTCTTGGGGGGTAATCGCTCTTGCTTTAACCTCCCTGGATCTGGATTGTGATCTAGGTTGGAAGTTGTGGGTGGGTTTACAGCTTGCCAGAAACGGAAGTTGCCCCCCACACGTTCAGGACGAAAATTCCTCTATCTGGCCTTAAAGCCATAGTGTGGCAACAAGCCCAAAAGTCAAGCAATTAAGTGGCAACATGCCAAGGCAAAGGAAACAGAAAACTGCAACCCTAGACTCCTATTTTGGGGGCATAGAGCGGGAAAAGGACTGTGAGGTCAGAAGTCCTGCTCCAAAAGCCCCAGGGGAAAACATGAGCGGGTTGCAGGCCATAGAGGACCTTAAGAAGGACTTTAAAAATCAAATAAGAGAAGTGGAGGAAAAATTGGAAAGAGAAATGAGAAGGATGCAGGAAAAGTATGAAAAGAGGGTCAACAGCCTGACTGAGGAAAACAACACCTTAAAAAATAGACTAACTCAAAAGGCAAAAGAGGCCCAAAAGGGCAATGAGGAGAAGAATGCCTTAAAAAGTCGAATTTGCCAGATGGAAAAAGAATCTCAAAAGTTCACTGAGGAGATTCATTCCTTCAGAGTTAGACTGGAGCAAATGGAAGCTAATGACTTTATGAGAAATCAAGATGCTGTTAAGCAGATCCAAACAAACGAAAGATTAGAAAGCAATGTGAAATATCTCATGGGAAAAAACATTGACCTGGAAAATTGATCCAGGAGAGACATAAAAATTATTGGACTACCTGAAAGCCATGATCAAAGAAAGAACCTAGAAATCACCCTTCAAGGAATTCTCAAGGAAAACTGCCCTGATGTTTTAGATCCAGAGGGCAAAATAGAGGTTGAAAGAATCCACCGATCACCTCCTGAAAAAGATCCCAAAAAGAAAACTCCCAGGAGTATTATAGCCAGGTTCCAGAATCCCCAGATCAAGGAGAAAATACTACAAGCGGCCAGGAAGAAACAATTTCAATATTGTGGAAACACAATCAGAATAGCCCAGGACCTGGCAGCTTCTACACTGAGGGACTAAAGGGCATGGAATATGATATTCCAGAGGGCAAAAGAACTGGGAATGAACCCAAGGGTCACCCACCCAGCAAAACTGAGTATTTTGTTTCAGGGGAAAATATGGTCATTCAGTGGAATAGAGGACTTTCAAGCATTCTTGAGGAAAAAACCAGAGTTGAATAGAAAATTTGACATCCAGACACAAGAAGGAAGAGATGCCTGAGAAGGTAATCAGGGAAAAGAAATCAAAAGGAACTTATCAAAGTTGAACTATTTACATTCCTATATGGAAAAGCAATAACTGTGACTGATGATATCTTTCTCACTATGAAAATAATGGAAGAAGGGTGTGTGGTCATATGAATACATATGTGAATGTGTGTGTATATGGTTACAGTTATATATGGATAGAGGGCATAGGTCGAATTTGTTGGGAAGGGAGAATACTCAAGGGATGATATTATGAGGTGAGAGAGGAAAGTGGCAAGAGGAGATGGGGAGAGACAGGCTAGGGTAAACTATCCCAAGTAGAAGAAGCAAAGGGAAGTGGTTGCAACGGAGGGGGAGAATAGGAAGGCTAAAAAGGCAAAACCACATTCACATTGAATTTGGTTCAGGGAGAGAATGACATACATACTAAATGGGATATCTCAACCTGCAGCAGGATAGGGGGAAGGGGGATGAGGGGAGGGATGATGGATGGGAGGGCATCTTTGTGGGGAGGGGAGGTTGGAAGTACCCACTATAGAAGAGGGACAGGATCAAGTAGGGAATGGACAAGGTGGGGGGTGGGATGAGTGGAAGGGAATTATAAGCAGCCTTGTACAATATATCTACTATGATAATGTTTTGCATAGCCAGACGTGTACAACATGTACTGAATTACTTATCTCCCAAGAGGGAATGGGTGACAGGGGAGGAAGGAAATGGATCTGAAATTTGAGGTCTTAACATTAAATGTTTCAAATATATATATATATAAACACTAATATTAATACTCTTTTGCTTGTAATAGGGAGATAAGATGTGCAGGCATTAGGACACAAAGATTCACCTTCCTCTAATGGAAAAGTCGATGGGGATATGGGAGAAGGTATGGGAGAGAGCAGATTGGAGGAAGCGATATCTTGTGGGACTGCTATTCTGGGAGGTTGGGTAGGGGAATAATGGGGGGAAAATGATTGTAACTCAAAATCTGGGGGAAATGAATGATGTAAAACAGAAGTTAATAAAGCATTTGTTTAAAAAAAACAAAAAGTATTACTTTATAAACAATAAGTTGTTTTTTTTTTAATTCTGTATGGTATTTTTTGTTTTTTGTTTTTTTGTTTTTTAAGTGTAGGTGTGTTTCTTGTAAATAACTGATTGGAAGGTATTGTTTTCTTATCCAATCTGTCACTTCTTTTCATTTTATTGGATTACTTAATCAATTCATATTTAAAGATATGAGAAGTAGGTTGTTTTTTTTTTATTTATTTCTAAGTTTGTTTCATTTTCTAAATTAGGATTGTTTCCCCCTTCCCGTGTACTATGTCTTTTCAATTATTTTAACTTAATGTATATTTAGGCAATCCTATTACCACCAGCTCTCTTCACCTTCTTCTAAAATTTCTCCCCCTTCAGTTCACTATCCCTTTCCCTAATCTCATTGAAGTTTTGCTTATTTCATCCTTTTTTCTTGCAATTTTTTAATCTATTTAATTCTTTTTCTTTTCCCCACCCCCCTCAGTTAATTAGTCAAATAAAATCCCCCTCTCTCCTCTCCTTCAACTTTTCTCTATTAGTTTTTTTTTTAATTTTAATTTTCTGAACCTTTTTCTACAAGTGATTTTCCTTCCCTCATTCTCTTGCATATTTATCTTCCACTGCTGTCTATTCTAGACTTGCTTTTCCTTTAATTTACAAATTTCATACTTATTTAGCTATTCTTTAGTCTCTATTTCTCATGAAATTAATATATCTAAGGCACCTTAGTTCCTTCTTCAAAACAGATTCTACATCATCACTTTGTAATCTTGTTCCCTCACCCCTTCACTACCCCATTCCTAGAAATATCAATTCCTGCAAATAACAGAGAGAATGTTGTCCCAGGGTAACAATTTTCTTATGCTCCTGATAGTGTAGTTCATTATTGATTTTTGGCTTCCCCATAGTCATTTTTCTTCCATATGCTTGAAATCTCCTTTCTGGCCCTGTATTCTCCTACTCTTCTACATGTCAGCTGTCCATAGGAGCTCTGTTCCCTTTCCCTTAAGGTTATCATAAGTGGTCTCTACCAAATCCCTACAGATTATACCCTCTGTAAGGTCCTGATTTCTCTTTATAGAATTTCAATCTTCTTTCATCGGAGCATTCATCACTGGTACTCTACTCCCACTTATGAACCAATAGTTCACTTTTTTTTCATTCCTTCTTTTTGCCTTCTCATCCACTTTCTAGTGGCTATATTCATCATGGTGGCTACAGGAGATATTTTATCTATTTATTGTTGATCTATTTACCCTTGATCAGGGTAGTTCAAGTTATTTCTCCTCTATCTTCCTCCTCCCCTTTTTTTCATCCACCTATTCTTTATTTTAGTACAACAAAAAACATTAATTCACCTGTAGATAGGGTGTTATAAGATTAGCTCACACTATTTCAAGCCCGTTTCTCCATCAACACTCCTATTTGAGTTCTGTTTTCACAATCATCTCCTTGTGAATTATTAGAAAATAAATAATCTTAATTATTTCTCTGTTATTTTATTGTTATTGTCCTTGGCTTCTATACTGGTTTACTCTTCTTGCATTTCTTTTGTCTGTAGTATTTGAAAAGCAAATAATTTTTTCAGGTCTCCTTTTCTTTTTTGAAATATTTTAAACACCTCTTTCTTTTATTTAAAAACCACTTTTTTCATCATTGTTTCAGAGGTTCAGGATATGTCACCTCCAGTTGCATTGTGTTACTCCATTCATCTTCAGAATACATTCCATTCCCTCCTGTTATTTCTAGTGGGTGGAAAATACTCTTATGCTATTCTAATTTTCTTTCCATTGTATCTGAAGATTTTTCTCCTGGCCACTTGTAAAATTTGTCATCTGTCAAGGAAACTTAAATTGTGCCACTATGTGTCTTGGAGTTTGCAGCGCAGATTCTTTTTTGGGGGGATGCAATATGTCAGTTTATTCAATTTGCACTTTATTTCCTATATTCAGAAGTTTGGGACAGTTTTTTTTTTTTAATGTGACTTTTTGCAATATAGTTTTCTTTTTTTAAGCTTATTTTCTTCTGGGAGACACATAGTCCCTGTTATTTCTATGCATCCTATTTCAAGATCAATATGTTTTATTTTATGGACATCACATTTTTAAAATATTATTCCTTTTTGTCTCTTCTTCCAGATTGTCCTTCACTTCTATGTAGTGACATTCTTAATAAGTTATTTTCTCTTTTGTTTCTAGGGTGAGAATTGTCATCATGAATTCAATGTTTCTATTCTGCCAATTAATTTTGCTGTGCAGGTTTTGTGATATAGATAGATAGATAGATAGATAGATAGATAGATGATAGATAGATAGATAGATAGATAGATAGATAGATAGATAGATAGATATTTAGATAGATATATGGATAGATTTAGCTATAGATTTAGACATATGCACAAGTACATATGTATATACACAGACATATATGTACATATATATCTATATGTATGTATGTATATATGTCTGTGTTTAAACTATGAGTGAAAATCATCCTGCCCTATGCTTTTATGCTCTCTTGGCAATCCACTTGGTCATATGACTTTATCAAATATTCATTTTCCTTTGTCTTATGATATTTATTCAGAAATGATTGAACTCTTTTACTTGATCTAGAGGACATATTCTCTTTTGTCATTAATATCTTCCCCACTGGTTTATCTGCTTATGCTCAAGGTACTGAGTTAAATTTTGTTTCTTCTAGAATCTTTGGCAGTTTCAAGCATTTTTTTTTTCTTGCAGCCCCCTATCACTCACTTTCTGACTCTTTTCCCTTTGATTATGGTTTTTCTTGGGCTAGATCTCAAAGATAGCTTCTTCTGACATTGGACAATTTACTTTACCAGGCTCAATCTCTGCTCAAAGTGACTTCTCAAGGGGCAGATCTGTCCCAGGAGGATGATAGATTTTCTTCCTTCCCCTTAGGCTTAATAGAGTGTCACATATCTACACACAGGTCCTTCCGCAGTTCCTTCTCTTCCTCAGTCCTCTGGCTGAGCTCTGGTGGTGCAGCATGAGCTAGCTTCTACCTTTTGGTTTTCCTTAGCAATAAGAAGAGGGAGAATGAGGTAGATATAGAACTCAGTTCTGCTGAAATCTTTTGAGTTGGCCTGTGTAATCCCGTTGCTGATGTGTGGAATGCAGGAGGTGGAGAGCAGGATATTAGAGATTAGAGGTTATTGGCTCTCTCTATTATTAGTTCACTGATTTGTTTTTTTACCTTGTTTGGCACTTTGATGTCCTGGTTTATGGAGACAACTAAAATTGGAATACTTTATTTCTTGCACATCATTCCTATTTTGAACAGGTTTGAGAGAATGTAATTATTGGAGAAAATGTCTAGTCCTCCATGATATTGATCATGTGACCTAATGCTTGAATATCTCTTGTAAAGAAAAAATCTCTAATGCTGTGACTTTAGCAATTATTGCAAAGTCAACTGAAGTTCAAGATTGATGTAGAAACTTAAATAATTAGATGAATCTATGATTTTAAGTGTAGTTACTCTATATTCTAAGCTTCTTTTCATTTATGAATTTGAAGTCATAATTCCTATGCTTCTTTTCTAGTCACTGATAAAAATGTTGACTGAATTAGGCTAAGGACATGCTCTGAGGCATTACAATAAAGATTTTAAAGACAGTAAAGATGCCAATCCATCGATCAACTCTCTTCGGATTTGTTTAGTTAAATAGTTCTCAAATTCCTTTACTCCTATAATCTAGCCCACATATCAGATTTCTTGGCCACTATAGTATTATGAGTATTATTTTTCAAATTTCCACTAAAATTCAGGGATACTATATTCGTTGCCTTATAGTGGCCTGCTATTCTATAAACCTTATTTTTTTTTTAATCAAATGATAAGTTAGAATCATAGACCTGAAAGGGATTGCAAAGGTCACTTAATAAAACCCTATTATTCTGCACATGAGGAAACTGATGTCCAAAGAGATTAAAACATTAGCCCAAGGTCATAAAATAATCATCAAAAAGTAATTTTGAGCACAGGACCACTGCTTCCATATCTAGAGCATTTTTCTACTCTTCCAATTTACATGACTTTTATTTTGAATTTATTTTGACTCTTAGTTATGCCTATTTCTTTTCTAATAGTTTACAGTCTCTTTGGCACTCCATTCTACAGTTTGACCACTTTGAGACATCAAAATCACTATCCTACTTTCTTACTCTTTTTGAAAAATAAAATTCCCTTTGCTCAGCTCCATCCCACCTCTCCTATGTATTACAATTTCTCAAAGACCACTAGAAATCACACCATTTTTTTCAAGATTTTCTTTTTTTAATATAATTCTTTCATTGATCTTTTCAGGAACTACAATTGTTTTCTTAGGGATGACTACTTATTTATTCACCTATAAATGCTCTGCCATACCCATGTCCTGGGGTTAGTGTATGCCTTGACAAGGAATACAAAAGAGGCCCCTGCTCAAAACAGAGTTTTTCTTAGACTCAGGTAGTAACGTGACAATGAACTGAGCTTTGCTGGCATATTGGCCTAACTTGTCTTTCTCTCCATGTTTTGGACTTTGCACTTAGCTTGACCTCTGATAACTACTTAGTCTTAAATGCTCTTCTATATTACCTAGCTCCTTGACCTTTTGAATATTCTTCAACATTGGTAAAAAGAAAAATTTCACAAGTCTTGTCTTGACTAGCTGGATCCTTGATCTATAGCCTATTTCTTATTTCTGATCATTATTTTCTTCAGTATTATGCCTGGTCCTGACATCTATAAGGGATAGATTTATTTAATTTTTCACTGATTTTGTTTAAAAAATCAAATTACTTTGACTTTGTAGACATGTCCTTTTCCTAGAACTCATTAGTTTTCAGATAATTTTAGAAAGAGATTTGAATAGTTTTAAGTTTTGAAAATTTACCATTGCCTCATGTTATCTCTATCACCCCTTTATCTACTCATATTTTCAGGCTGCTACTAATGGATGAGTATCTATTTGTAGAAGTAAGGCTAAGTGCTGCACCAAGTGATATCATGGAACCTTCTCTCTTCCCACTCCCATTTTGAAAAATCCCTTACTGAATAGAAAATATCCTTATAATTCTTCTTGCTTGCTTGTTTAGTTAATATTATAACTCCTTGTAACCTCTTAGTTACCCTGCTAAAATTTCAACAGTTTCTCCCTTCCTCCCCTCTAAACAAAAGTCAACTTTTGCATGAAATGTTACAGAGCTTTGCCATCTTCCAAGTTCCTTTACTTGCTGTCTGTCACTCAGATGACAATATTATCTTCCAATGTCATTAGCTGGAAAATTATTTTATTTGTATCATCCCTTGTCACACCACCCATCCCAATATAACAGTTTCCTCCAAAGGAGGGAAGGAAGGAAGACAAGGATTTATTAAGTACCATCTATATACCTGGCACTGTACTAAGTGCTTTACAAATATTTAATCCTTAGAACTTTTGGTGCCATTATTACTTTCATGTTACTAATACTTAAGATCCATTATTACTGCCATTTACAGTTAAGGAAACCAAGGCAGACAGAGCTTAAGTGGCTTGCCCAGGATCACACAGTTAGCAAGTATCTGAGGCATGACTTGAATTCAAATTTTCCTAACTTCAGGCTTGCCACTCTATTTAGTGCATAATCCAGGTGCTTGTATGAAGGTCATACTTAGGCTGACTTTGAGAAACTGCCTAATACAGGTCTCTTATTTATGTAACAGTCACCTGTGTTCAAGACCAGTAAGAGTGTTGACTACATGCCCAGGGCAAATTGTCCAAACAATGAATCATGAGTTCAGAAAACACTGTTTGTGAGCTCAGTCATGTAGACCTTCTCCAGTAACTACTCTTTAAACTTACAAGGTAGGTTTGGAAGGAAAGAATCTGATAGCAAGTTGTCAGAAGCAAGAAATTTTCCTTGTATAAATATGAGGAGTTACATATTGCTTGATCCTAGCAACAGAAGCAATTCCATTTTTGACCCTCATTGGTCCACCTATATACCAGAAAGTTACCATGTATACAACAAACTAGGTTAGTCAGCTACATTTAGGGTTAGGAAAGCAAGGTTAGAAAACTATCAACTTAATCCAAATGTGATTAGTTACCTTTATTAATCATGATGTCCTTGTGATTTATAAAAGTGTTTACAGCCTAGTCCACACGCTGATTTACTAAGGTCTCCCTCCCATTCAGTCACTATGAATCTGCCCAGTAAAGATAATCAGATATAATATCAGAGACCTAAGCAATCTTGGCTCTCCATCAAGGTACATAGCCTGTATATATTTAAGTTATAAACAATGTGTGCTCACGAGACTGAAAGATGAGGACATACACTTGCATGCCAGTAAATAATGAACTGTCTGTAGTCCTTTGAGAGTTTATATTCCTTCTCAGTACTTCTTCACCCTCTACCCCTTCTCAATAAGTAAGAGCAATTTAGCTTCAAATCACTTTTACTCAAAAATGCCCTGCTCCCCAAAAACCCTGCTGCCAAAGATCAGTGCCTCCAAAGATTGTATGCTACCTTCCCTCCACAGATATGAGAACTACCCAAATCATAGTCCTGGAAGGAACATCAGAGATAATAGTTTTCCTGTACCCTTCTGCTTCATATGGGAACCTTGTCTGCTGTGTTATGTCCTATCAGTTATATATGTTTGAGTCTACACTTATTTTTAGTGGCATGGTCATCACATTTAACTGCATAAGCATCCATTTAGAGAGCATTCACTGCTAAATGTTGGGAATTTAGCAGGGGAAACTGATCACTTCTCTAGTCTCTGAAATTATCCCATTTAATCTAAGACAAAGGATGAACTTCAAGCTCTGTTTCTTGTTTGTAGAGAATACATCTCCTCTATATAATATTTAAGGTCTTAAAATATTCTGCAAATAGCTTCATGTGTACTGAGCATACAAATATGACACAAAAGAAGTTATGTCAGAATTTGTGGGAGTTTACTTATTTTCTTGTGGATCTTTAGGGAATTTTACTCTTAAATAAGTCTAAGTTTAAAATAATTTTTAAAAGCAGGAAACTAATAGTAATAATTTTAGTAAAACCCTACTAATGTTTTATATTTATATCACATAATTAGAGTAGATTTCTTGTTTATTATAGAAGGAAATAAGTATTTAGCTCAGAAAAAGAACAAGAATAATAGTCTATAGAGACTGCCTATTTTAGTCCAATATACATACTACCTAAAATAGTTACTAACATATACATGTATTCACTCCCTTAGACACATAACACATATGTTCACAAATCTTATATTTCCTTGTATAAGCAAATGCAGGCATTGGTTTCCTAAAAATGAGCAGCTAGGCTGATGTTATACAGATGTGGTTATGAGTGGAAAAAAGTATAGAAAAGCATAGAGATGCCTGGTTATATTTATTAAAAAGTGTGCAAATCCTCTGGTTTTCACATTAAAAAGTACTCCTCATAATTATTTTTTAAAAATATACATGAACAAATTAAGGAAAATGGCAGAGTATCCTTATTTGTATATTTATAAACAAACAGAAATATTTTAGAAATAATAATTTATAATTTTTTCAATGGAAGAGTTTATATATTTTTCATTTTCTAAGCCTTATTAACAGGCCATATATTTCAAATACTGAAAGAAAATAATTTAGACAAAACAATGTTTGGAAAGGAGCAGGTATCTTGGATCAAATTGTGCATGTGTATATATATATTTACGAGTTTGAGGGAGAACCACAAATACAAACAGAGACAAAAATAGCCAGCTCTTTTTAAACAACATGAATTCCCATAAATACAAACCTATAGATATCAAGCTATAAATAATGTCCAGGTTAAATGAAAATGTTCCCAATTGATGTGTCCTATTATCTATTCCCTCCTTTATCAGTGTCACGAGGATAGTTCTAAGGTAAACATGCAATAGCACACTTGGCAAATTTTGATTTGCAATCTTGACAGCACATTTCCAAAGGTATAACATCTTAATCAAATTTTAAAATAAAACATCCTCATGCTGAGCTTGGTTGTAAACCTAAAATTATATAACATACATGTTTTTATGCTTTGTCAATTACATTTGAAATAGGGGACTGTTTGTTTCAGCCCTTCTAAAAATGAGACGAGGATGAGAAAACAACCTATTTCCTTATTAGGTTCAGGAGTCAAAGGACTCAGCCAGGAGCCGCAGGCTTCAAGAGCATAGAAGATTAAGACATATATTGGATTCATGATGGAGGGCAGAAAGTTCATTTTCAAAATAAAACAGAATTTTATTCATATTCCTTTTAAAATTCAGATTGCCATTTGCCAGCTGACCTGTGACATGGCAGCAGTGTATTACATTTTCAATGAGCAGTCTGTCTGGAGCTGCAATATGAAGAAACTGCTTCCTGGTTTGTGGGGGTTTTGTTTTGATTTTTTTTTTTTGGAGTCAGATATTGTTGTAAGAATTTTAGATGGTGTAAACAGGGGCAAGGGAACATATTTATTTTTAATAAAGGGGGAGGATGTAAACTGGTTTAGTGATTGGCAATATGCATGGAATAAGCCTATAAAAATCAGAGCAGCTTAGGTAAAATGTATATGCAGAATTCTATCAGGGATAGGGGAAGCTAGGCATCATAAATGGAAATAAGGGCAGACCCCCAAAAATGAATCTGTATTTTTAAAATAAATAAATGTGAATGCCGTTTTAAACAAGTTTTGGTAAAGTGCAAGTCAAGCCAAGGTTTTCTATAGTCAGAAGCTAGATTTATCCAGCTCACCATCTGTCAAAATTATATTATAGACGGCACATATGCATAGATACAAGACCACTGATTTTCATATATATTAAAACCTGCAACTAGTGCAGGATATGAAAACCTACAAACTGTTAAGCCAAAAGGCTTCCATCCAGAACTTTTTTCCACATTGTTTTAATTCTATCATACTCCTGACTGTTGGTTTTTGAAAGATGACTATTTAGTATTTGTTAATGGAAATGAAAACAAGCACATGTACTTAGAATTCCAAATAATTTATTTTTAATCTAAAAATGGGGAAAGAATGTAACATTTAAAACCAATATTTAATAAACATAGATCATGCACTAAATGGTGTTGTATTTTTCCTTTTGATTTGAAAATGAAGATTTATATAGTGAGGGTGGCATTTTTTTTAAGGTCAGGTAAATTATGTTGGCAGTTATAAGAGTGAGGGACATACAATGATGACTAGATACCCTGCTAGTGCACTTTTATCACATATGAGATCACCTCTGATATTCTGCCTCTGAGGACAATAGCATAGTGTTTGCCATTTCTGGGATGATTTTGGCTTGCAAACGTGGGAACCACAGAGGGACAATAGATCATAGTAATTTTACAACTAGGGTTTAAATTCAAGAACTCTTAAGAAGAAGAATAGGAAGAAAGAGCCCAATTTTACCATGAAACAATTATGAATTCAAAGAAACACTCATAGAGGGATTCATATAATTTTAGTTTCAAAAAGAAAATCATCTAATTCAATGTCTTCATAGAATATTGTGGTGTAGAGATTTGAAATGACTTGGTCAAAATCATATGACTAGTTATTAATGCCAAATCATTTACCAATTGATACCTCTCTCTTGCACTTAAAAGAATCTTCAGAACAATGTGCATTATGGTACCCCAAAATAGATTACTCTAATTTACAAAATTTAAAATGGACAAGGCAAGCCTTCAGATGGATTAAGAAAATTTCTGTCACAGGTCAGAAATTAATTAAGCTACTCTCATGACCATGTAGACAGAGACTATCCATTTCAGTATACAGTGCTCAAATAAAACAAGTGAACTGATCATGTTAATGACATGGTTCACATCAGTATTTTTAACTGGAGATAAAACACTGAATCTGTAAGAGTAGATCTAGGGATTTCAAGTGAACAAAGTAATTATCTGTGTCTATGTAAATATATCCATCACAATGAGCTGCTGACAAACATTTTACACAATGATCAAAATCCAACTTAATTCTTTGATTTAAATGCCCCCTTCTCCCTTACTATAACCACTAACATATGCTCTGGTACCCTAAAATCTAAAAATAATCAGGTGATAATTATTAAAATAGAAGAAATTTGGCAGGTGACTGATTTGACTTAAGGAACCTGGGGTTGAAAAAGCACATCAAGTTCATGAAAGAAAAGTTTGAGGCAGATTCTTCTAGGTCCAAAATGAATTTACATAAATGATACTTGAGTATAAAACAACTTTAATTTTTATGTAAATGACAATTTGGGGTCCTATAAGAAATGAAACACAGTCTACTTTATCAAAGGGTATTATGTACATCAAAAGTATTTTATTTCTATTTATATTTTTATCTACAAATCATATCACCTCATTTCTACTTTTAAAAATTAATGTATTATTAAGGAAATTGTCATAATATTTCATTAGCATGTCACTCATTTTAAAAATGTGAATTTCAGCTTTGGAGACAAAGCAGACATTGGAGAAAATCCCATTGCTAATTTCATTTAGTTTAATTTGATTTTTACACAAATGTCTTAGGCAAGCCAAAATAATTTCCAAGGATAATTAATTTTTAAAAAAAATATTTTTATTTTCTTGCACAAAAATAATTTTTTAAAGTATGCAACCTTTAAAGAGATGTGGCTGTATGACAGGTTAATCACAGTCCTTAAATACAGTTTAGTTCTATTTGATTTCATTCCATTCAAGTCAAGTCCAAGGCAAGACAAGACAAGGCAAGACAAGGACAGGCAATTCAGCTCAACATTTATTAGTATCTAGTACACTGAAGAGGCACTTTGTTGACTTCAGGGAGTGTAAAGATGAAAAACAACAGTCACTTCCCTCAAGGAGCTTATCATAAAATGAGGGAGTATGATTTGTACAACAAACAAGTATAAAAATGGGAAAATGTGAAAGAGGCTTAGGAGTATTTCAGAGAAAGTCTTATTTTTAAAATATGAGGAGGGAGGGATTATGACTAGTGCATAAAACAAAATGCTGATATAATAGGTCATAATACTGTCATTCATAGCACTAGTCTTGAAAAGACTACTGTTATTGGGGACAAGAAAGTGTCAATATTGACAAAGTTAGTGTTTTATATGAGATTCAAGGTGCTTGGCATCTGTCACTAAGATGTTTACCAGTAGCCCATACAAATTATGTCTCCTCCCCCAAATGCATCCTTTCTTATTCACTTATGACAAATCACAGTTCTAAACTTGCTTTAATGAAAATAAAAGTTCCCCAGCCAGAGATCTAAGCAGCTGAGGCTAAAACAAGAAATAGGTACCAAAATTTTGTAATGCAATGGAATTGGGATCGCTTCTTCAGTAAGCTAATTCTCCCAGCATCCACTGTTCATCTCATCACTCCTTATAAAATACAGAATCCTTAATTGGTCTGTGCTTCTCCAACATGTTTTTAATGAAAACGCCGCACATAACTCTTAGTTTGTTGGCTGGCAGAGCCCAATTTACAAAAGTGGGAGTGCAAGATAAGAAAAGAGTACATCTGCAGAGCAGGCTGTGCAATGAATCACACAGTGCCAGGGTTGAGCAGAATATAATTGAGTCCAACATCTCTGAGCACTTTCACCATAATTAATGATAATCTCTAACAGAGAAATCTGAGATTCCAGTTCAGAGAACTGTTTAATTAGGCCAAGTAATGAAAGCAGAAGCAGTACAAGAATATGGCCTGTCTCATGATTAATGATTCATGCTACTGAACACAAAAGTGCCGCACCGTTAACTCTAACGGATGCTGCATCTCTCTGGCATTTACAAAATAGTGAAATGCATGCATTTTTGTATTTTAAAGATGTAACTGGCAGTATCCTTTTCTGAGCTATTTACATGATAAATATGGTTCCAAAGGTAACTGTCTTCTTCACAGGTTCTTTGCTCTGGGGTACTTTAAGATAAATATGGTATCTGCTTCAACATCAGTATTAAGGTAAGCCCAGTTCCAACACTGAATAATTAACACTTTCACTTTCAGTTTTAAAGTTAGTCAAACAGTATTTTTCCATTCTACTTTCTCAGAATAAATATCTTTTGATGGCATTTTTTGCTAACTACATATCCCCAATACAAATTGGCTCAAAGTTTAATAAACAATAAGGAAAATAATAAAATGAGTTAAAAATCAAATGGAAAGGATTTTTTTAAGGCCTTGAAGGTTAACGTTTTTATTGGTGCAGGGTGTAAAATGTCCATTCGGTATAGAGCAATTTAACAATAGAATTGCCCTGGAAGTACAGGGGACTCGACAAAAGAAAGGATAAGAGTAGAATGCCTCGGGCCTTAACTTACAAGCCAGCAAATTATATGGGTTTTATGTGACTATTTACTCTGCTTTTCAATAAAACAAGGGACACTACTTATCACGGGGATTGCCGAATTGCACAGTACATATGCAAGGTCTGTGATAAGAGGACCTCCATAAAGAAACATGCTCACTCTATTCACCACAAAATTAGGTCTCCTTGGGTGCCTTCTGCAGAAGCTTCTATGGTTCAGCACCCACTGAGGCTCATTCTGATTCAGAAGACAGGCTTATCTGCTTTATGGGATAGAAGAAAAGATTTCTGTGCTATCCTTTCTGCTTGCCCTGCCTGCCCCCAATATATACATATACATCCACAGGCAGACAACTCAACCTTTACTTTATGTCCATATTTTTCTCATTGGCCCAAGAGACTATGAGATCTCATTAACAAAGTCATTAGAAAGATAGCTAGCAAATTAACTATAGCCTTTTGTCTACACAACATCTAAAGTAGTCAAAAAGCATAAATTCTAGATTTTAGCCAAGTGTAGGCCCCAAGAAAATTGAGCTCATCTCTGCAAATGGTTGTTTGGCTGATCAGTATTATACTACGGAAAATTATTTTGTCAAGGTCTGGGGCATGAGAAAAAAAAAATGACCTTAAATAAAATATTAAAAAATTGACCATAGAATTATTGAACCCTGTCCTGAGTCTAAGATTTTAGTATCCATAGAGTAAAAACTTTTAGACTTACATAAATGAATGCATTTATGCAAAAGAACAACCAGGTTCATACCTCACTAATCTCTGAATAACTTTTAGTATTTTCGATCAAGAAGCATATCATTAATCTACATGTTCATATATAAACTCATAGAAGATATATATGGCATCTATAATATGTAAAATAAACTCATTTTAATAAAATAATTCACTTCAACATTATGAGCATTTCAGTGTAAATTTCATATTCACTAGTTCATAGCTAGTTCCATAAACCTCTTAGACTCCAAATTGTGAAAATGCTCCAAAACTTTCATCTGAACAATTCACATTTATACAGTATTTTAAAGTTTACAAAGTGCCTTCTCAGCAAAGGGATATGTGTCATGGAAAAGTAAAGAAGTAGGGGGGAAATGACAAGCTTATTCATGTTATCTTGAATAAAGTATGTATTAAGTACCTACTATGTATCAGGCACTGTGCTAAGAAGTCTTTTAGGAAATATCATTTTCCATTCTAGGTTTCTAATATGATTATCCCTACCTCCCAAACTCCTTTTCAGATTAACTCTAATTGAAATTATTCCCAGACAAAGAATTTCCTTTAAAACTGGATGTAAGGGAAAAGAATGCTATTCAGCCAATGAGACCCTCTAAACTGCAGTTGTATGGGCATCATATGTTGTTTCACAACTGTTATGAAAATGAACAGATAACTGCTATAAGGTATATATAGCCTATAAAATTTGACACTGGAATATAATAATTTGAAAAAATAACCAAGAAATGCAATAATGGGTTTTAATGTTTTCATTATGATGCTTACTGAACCTCTGTTCAATAAAACCAAAGAACAACCAGTAAGTGCCCTAAGCAGCTTATTAGAAGAGTGTTGAGAAAGCTACAACTCAGATTTATCCCATTTTTCAAAAAAGCTGTAAGGAAAATGGAAGAATCCAAGGTAAATAAATTCAGTGAAAAGTTCATACAATTAGCACTGGAAGGGACCTTATACTTCATTTAATCCAATTCTCATCGCATTTTGCAGATAAAGAAATTAAGATCAGTAAAAGTAAAGGAGAACTTGCCAAGTATGTCTGTGGCCAAAAAAAGGCCTAAAAAACTATTTCTTCCAATTACTAATTCAATGTTCTACCCACTGCCCAGATATAATGTAACATAGGAAATTACCAAAACACAAGGAAATGTGTTAAGATAAAGATGGAAAACTAATTGAAATAAGTATACTCTTTTTTTAAAAGAAAGATCAAAATAAAAATGTTCTGAATGATGACAGTGGTGTGGAGAAAATAACTGAAATGAAATCCCTTTGGTGGAGCCCCCAGAATTCAGTGATTTAGATAAAATTGGAATGAGACTAGTTTGAGTACCCTGAGCAGTACTGAGACTAGGCTGAATTACTTAAACAGAAAGAAGCTACAGTCCATTAATGAACAGGGCCAAGGAAGTATCTCACAGCAAATTTTGATGAAAAACTAAATCGAAGGAAGGTAGATGTTTAAAGAGACCAGTGTTGGTTGGAAAAAAGGTCCAAATTAGTTGATGCTTCCAAAGATGAAATAGTTGATTATATTTTAATCCTTTTGGAGACTAGGGCTTCATCATATCTTGGAGAAATTATTGAACTTAATAGGGATTGGAATGTATTATTAAATCTCAAGCCTGGCTTTTAATAGTTCTGTGACTTTGGGTAATTCATTTAGCAACTCTGAGACTCAGTTTCTTCATCTGCAATATGACAAACTTGAATTATATGATCCCTGAGTTCTAAGTGTAAATCCTCTAATCTAATTTAAACATATTTTCATTTTGGGGGTTATTCCCTATCATAGAAACTGGCAAAGAATGCCAATAAAGGAAGCAAAAAACTACATTCTTTTACTTGACAAATATAGAATATTCAACATATATATATCTATCTATCCATCTTTCTATCTATATCTATCAATCTATATCTGTCTATTATTTATCTATTTATCTATCAACCATGCCTATTGTGTTGAAGAAACTATTCCAGATAAAGCCAAATCCACATAGTGCTAAATCAGCTATTTAGTAAATACAATTCATCTGTTAATTTCATGGCTTTTTTTTTTTTGTATTTGCTCCATAGTACTTGTCCATCTAATTCAGAGCACTTTGTAATGGGATCATGAGCATAAAGGTAAAAGAAGGCATGTTAGATTAGTAATTTTTCCTTACATTTTTCTGATTATACTATAATTACCTAATCAGTGGAAAGCAGCATAATGAATAAGGAAAGGAGCAGAAATTGTAACTGAATGTAAATTTAAATTAATCCTGCTAAGATTTTAGAATGATTCAGCAAAGTATCATAATCACATCGATAGAGTATGGTATTCAAGTCAAGCTGTTCTTCAGGTTTTCTCTATATCCAAGTCAAAGTTGACTAATTCAGAATGTCCCTGAATTTCTTTTTGTAGAAGTTACAAAGATGGGGGAAATTATTAAAGTGACTTTGAATGGTCCTTTATTAAAAATTTATTGAATTGGAAGCCTGCAAATTTGGCCTTGATAATATATGTTCTCACCTAAGGTCTACATGTATAATGACCCATAAATTATCTTTGCAAATAGACTCTAGAAAGAAAATTAGTATGGTACATGGGATAAAGGACCAGCCTTGAAGTCAGGAGAACTTGGGTTCAAGCACTGCTTTGACACAGGTTAGTTGCACTACCATAATCAAGGCATTTAACCTCTTACAAACCCAGACAACTTTCCGAAGTGAAGTGATATGAATGGTCATCAGTTGAGGGAGCTTCTACACTGGATGTTTGTATATTGCTAAAGGACAAAAAAATACTTAGACACAGACTTAGACTGTAAATTCAAGGAATATTGGAACTGAAATGGAGTTTTGTATTTATTCATTTGATACATTTTTATTAAGTTTCTATACTACACAAAGTACTGTGCTTGGCTTTGGAAGCTTCAAAGTTAGGGTATGATCTCTGCCTTTATGGAACTTAGTCAGGAGTGGGTCTACATCAGCTCTTCAGTGATGATTATTACATTTTCTCTATGAGCATTTGCACCTTAGAAATCTACAAAGGTTACGAATTAGTGCTTAGTTTGTTTTGTTGATTATCTAGACTTAAGTAATTGATAGAAAAATTTTAATAATAGAGATTATACTTAAAAGTGTGTCATGTATACATATATTTTGTTCAGAGAACCAGTTGTAAAACATTTACCAACACAATGCCACTGCTTACAGTCTAGCATTATGTACTATCGTATGCATAGTGGTATAAGGGATGTATGCAAAGATATAAAAGACTCGGACTTGCCTTCTCTTATATAAGAGGACTTATCTAATTAAAAAGTATACAATTCATTAAGGTTTTCAAAGTTCTTTGGAAACATTATTTCATTTAATCTTTACAAGAAAGTATTAGTTTCTTTGTTTGTTTAGCTGAAATAATGATCTCATTTGGTATACAAAACTCCCAGTGAGGAACTTGCTTTGACAATGTGGATTGGTACCAGCTATTTAACTATTAATCGTGAAGAGCTGACTGATAAACTGAGAAATTAAGTGACTTATCCAGTATTACTATAGTCAATGTGTATCATGGAGTGAACCTTGGACTTGTGCATCATTCTTGCTGTTGTTGTTGGAGTTGGTGGTGGGGATGAGTTATTTCCATCATTTCCAATTCTTCATGAACCCATTTGGGGCTTTCTTGGCAAAAATACTGGAATGCTTGGCCATTTCCTTCTTTAGTTTATTTTTGTAGATGAGGAACTGAAGCAGAGTAAAATGATTTACCAAAGGACACACAGCTAGGAAATGTTTGAATTCAGATTTGGATTCTGGAAAATGAGTCCTCCTCATTCCAAGCCCAACACTCTATCCATGGTGACACTTAACTACTCCTATTATTCCTGTAGAATATATTATTTGCTTTTTAGAAGTATCTATTCAGATGTCTTTTTAAAAGAGTGAACCTTGTAATGCAATATAACATAAATTATAAATCCTGGAGAGCAAAGACTAATTTTTTTCAGAATTTTTTGTCACCCTCAGCACCAAGCACTTGATTTTGCACTTGGTAAGGGCTAAATAAATATTTGTTAAATGAACAAATACTTGGATTCCATCTCAAACTTCTACCAAGTCTATCTGTATAATTTCTAGCCTACAAACCACCTCATTTTGCCAAAACTGCTCTGATTCCTGCCTACTCCTTCAAGAGTGACATTATAGAAAACCATTTGGGGGGTCTTGTGGCCACCATTGCCACTCTGGCCAATGGCATTGTAGATCAGGAATACAAATTACCTACCAGAAGGTTTTAGGCAGAGACTTTTGAATGTTCACCAAAATTGGAATTAAATGTAGAAAGTCCAAAGAGGCAGAAATAGGGAATTTCACTTTTTCAGGTTGTCTTTGTTTTTTTTTCCTTTTTGGTGGAAAAGGAGAGGAAGAAGAGAGAAGAGAAAAAAATAATGCCCTTAAATTCCATTGTTTTTGTTCTTCATAATTCAATCCTAAAAACTTGGTAATATTGTCTGTGAGCGGGTCAAAGCTAAGTTAGAGTATTAATAAATTAGTTAGATTTTCTAATTCATATTTTAACATGGAAAAATCAGTACACATATTTCTTGAAAGAAAACCAAAAATTTATCAGTAACTACCAACCTGTTGACCTTTTTTTCCCTTTCTCTACACCAATCATTATAATTGTTAACATTCTACTTCAACAGTCTCTCTCTCTCTCTCTCTCTCTCTCTCTCTCTCTCTCTCTCTCTCTCTCTCTGTCTCCCTCTTTCACACACACACACACACACACACACACACACACACACACACACACCCTTTCTCTCTTTTTTATAGCATTTCCCCAATGTTGTCATTCTCAAAAGATTGGAGTATAGATAGGGAAGAAGGTCAATTGGGTTGGTTAGATGAACAGTGTGCATGTTGAGCACTTCCCCAATCTCCTCTACATATACTATTAATAATAATATTCTTTCATGGTGTACAAAGTGATTTTTATTCATTAACATATTTGGTCTACACAACAACCCTGTAAGATAGGTCATATTATTAACCCCATTTTACAGATGGGGCAACTGAAACCCAAAGAAGTTAAATGATTTGCCTAGAGTTCTGTTTGGAGAAAAAACAATAAGCTTTTAGCTATGCAAGAGTGGGTGGGTATATATTTCTTCTAGCTGTTTCTTGTATCTGAAATGTTTTCAATATGCTGATATGCAGGCCCATAATAACTTCTTTCATGAGTTCTGCTTCCCAAGGTCTTGAGGATTGACTACCCACCATTTACTGCATCTCTTCCCTCCTCAATAGCATTCAGTAGAATCCTTTCATTCATTATTTGGCATTTCATTCCTCATTCAAATCAAACTTCATTCACATAGTTATGTTTTCTTTCATTGAAAGCTGCACAACTGTAATTTTATTTCTCTGGAGTGGGTTGGGTATTTTGGTATGTCTGCCACAAAAGTGATTCAGTGTCCTTGGTCTATAAGTCACAATATGCATCTAATGCTACTCTGATTACATGCTTGAAATTGTCAGCTAGTGCCTCCAAAATGATATAAGGTAAATGATAAGAAAGATATCATGGAGCCACAATACTATAAATTAATATAATATTTAACTATCAGTTTATGTTATAAATTATTCCATACTTTACATAAATTTGAAGATAAATTTCATTTTTAAATCTTGGCCCAAACAGAGCCATTCTACTCTATCAAATGCCTTTCTCTTCAAAAGCATAAAATCTTACAGATCTGAAATATTTATAATAACTTTAAAATATCCAAACATTAAAATGTTGTTATACTTTGTATTTTAAATACAGATTTGCAATTACTATATTTATTATTACATTTGTAATACTTGAGGTTTCTATTTAAAGTGTTAAGTTCAAGTAATATTTTTTTAGTTCAATAATAACTGAATCATCATATATAATGAATTTTTTACTTCACTACAATTGAAATAAAGTCTCGGGGCGGCTAGGTGGTGCAGTGAGTAGAGCATCGGCCCTGGAGTCAGAAGCACCTGAGTTCGGATCTGGGCCTCAGACACTTAACGCACACACAAACAAAAACCTAGTCGTGTGACCTTGGGCAAGTTACTTAACCCCAATTGCCCTCCAAAAAACAAAAACAAACAAAAAAAAGTAATAAAGTCTCAAATTCTCTATGATGAAAATAAAAATTAGATACATCTAATCAGGGTTTGAGAATTGATTCAGATACAGATTTGTATTTCAGAATTAAGCATTCCTCTCTCAACCCTTTGCTTATCACTAGGCCATCGATTATTTGGGGCCTATCTCTTCCTTCTCTGTCTCTCAGTTTCCTCACCAATAAAATGAGAGAGTTAGACTAGGTGAACAAGGTCCATTACACATCTGAATGAAATGACTCAAAGGAAACCTGGGCTCAAACTCCAATACTGCCACTGACTTGCTTTGCTTAAGTAAATCTCCACTGAGACTCAGTTTAAGTGAAATAAAACTCATGCTTTCTTTCCTTGTTTATAAGTCCTACCAACAGGATATGCATTCTCTTCTTTTTTTTTTTTTTTGCAGACCAAAAATGTAAGTGAAATATCCTAGTAATCTGTTTAAATACTCTTTGATGAACAAGATTAGTGTAAGCAAAACACATTGTAAATTTCAAACTATAGTTAAAATGTAGCAGCTGCAGAGGTATTTCTTCTTATTATCATTATTTCAAACTTCATTGAATTTGCAACCTCAAATACTGGAGTACTGCCTCTAATAATATATATATATATATATATATATATATATATATATATATATATATATTGCAATCCATCCACATTTTCTCATCTCATAGGACTCTTGCCTATTTCCTCCTATCTGTCCTTTATGAAGTTCCACTCAACATTCTGGTGCCCTACCTGTGTATCTCTTGACATTGCACAAGTACTAGTGCATCATAAGGACTGTCCATTGGTTATCTCCTATTCTCACTACTTAATGAAGCCCTCTCTTTCTCCAGTCAGATATTTCCTTGATAGTAGCTTTTGAAAAGGTTCTCTTAAGGGACTTCCTCATTAAAAATGTTTCAGCCTTCTCACATGTACCAAGCATTTCTCCATTGCCCTTTGGTTCACCTAAAACTTAAATTCTTCAGAGACTTTGGTGTTTCAAAGCAGTGGTATAATATCATCTAATCTTGAAAAACAAATGGTGCTTTATTTCAGGGAGCAGCTCAGGGTCAGAAGAAACACTGCAGTTTCAAAAACCAGTGTAACCTACTATTCTTCTACTGTTCAGTCTTAGTTCCAATTCACTGTCTATAATGTCTCACCAAGAAATGTGTGTGCACGCACACGTACACACACACACACACACACACACACACACACTCTATAGGCATGTCCATCTACCATAGCCACCTAACAGTCCATAGTTATGGACTGTCTAACAGATAGTATATCAGAGTGAGGATAATGGGCATTTTAGAACTGGCATAAAGGGGGTTAAGTGTCTATTTAACAAACTTTAAAACATATAGACATATACTTATAAGTATATATGTATATATGCACATATATACTTATCTATCTATAGATAGGCCCAAAATATTTGCTGGCTTAGTGATAAGCAAAGTTAGAAGAATGATGGATTTCTGACTTCAGGTTATTATCTTTGAACCACAAACAAAATTCAAGTTTGCTCCTTTCCTCAAAGATACCACTTCCCTTCCAAATCCTTTTCTGTCCCCCATTATCCAAGGATTCTTAACTCTTGGCTTATCCATCAGTTCTCATAGATAGATAGATATATCTAGATAGATAGATACATAGATACATAGATAGATACATAGACAGATATATAGATAGATAAAACCAAACAAAAACACCATGGGATATTTATATTCTCTGAGCCATATAAGTTACTTATGCAACTTAAAGAAGCAATCTCCAATAGATTATCAGTTGCAAACCCTCCACACCCCATTCCATTCTTATACCTTTTTCAAGAAGGGCTTTCATATGCATTTAGATTTTGGATCAGACATGATTTCATACTTGTAGAAATTGCTGAGGGATAAAGTCTTTCTATCACTGAATATTTTTACTGTCTATCAAATCTCTTGTCTGGCAACAATATCAAATGTTTGCCTTATTGAGACTTTCTAGAGTCTGTGGGTCTCCTTATTGTGATTATTGATTTATATCAGATAAACTTCCTTAGGAAAAATAGTCTTTTGTATTTATGGCTGTTCTTTATCGATTCCCTTTTTTTTTTTTTAATTCATAAAAAGCAACCAGGTGGTACAGGAAGTGGATTGAGTGCTGACCTGAAACAAGGAAAACCTGTTAATATGAACATATTTGGTTTCAGATGTTTACTAGCTGTGTGACCCTGAGCAAGTCATTTAACCTCATCTTTAAATGCGAATAATAATAGCACCCCCTCATCTCCCAGGGTTGTTCTTAGTATCAAATTAGATAATATTTGCAAAACACTTTACAAACTCGAAGCACCATATAAATGCATATGTTAAATAACAATATTAATGATTATAATAATGATAAGCAACTTATTTAAATGAAGTTAGAATTGCCTCAATTACATATCATAATTTCTCATGTCTTTTTTTTAATTCTATTGAAGTTGCCTTTATTCTTTTCTCTCACAAGTGGGTGTTTGAAATTTGCTTGTATAGTTGATTCAAAAATAACTCCCACGTCAGTAATCAATCATTTCCAGTCTTTTAAGTCAAAATAAGTTTCATTTTATGCAATTTGGTATGCTTTCTACCTGCCTAGGAGCTCTTGACTACCTTCTTAAAATCTCATGACATATAAGTATAAGCATTAGAGGTAGCTTACAAGTCATTGACTTTTGCATTTCTTTTCCTGAGTCATTTCCATCAGCTACTTCACCACCTTTACCTATGGACACTTCTTCACTAAAATAACTGAATATTAAAGTATGCATTATTTTCATTTGTAAGGTCTCTGTTGAATTTCTTTAATTCCTAATTTTTGCAAGAAATATTTACATATGTCATTATCTTTTTAAAATTTTCATTTTTAATTGTGAACTTAGCAATAAAAAACAATATTTCAACACAGAAATAACAAGAAAGGAGATTTGTATGAAATTGTGAATTCATATTAGTCTCGTTTAAAATTATAATTTAACACAGTAGTAATAAAATGTCTTCATTTGTATCTACCTTTTACACTTTTTTTCTCTATATTTTAAAAATGTTATCAAGTCAACATTTATTAACCTATGTGTCAGACACTATGCTAAACACTGAAAATAAAAGCATAAGCAAAAATAAAAACAGCCTCTACTCTCAGTGAATTTCCATTCTAAGGGGTGGAAATAATACATAAAAGGAAACTGAAAGAGGTGGGGAGTTAAGGAGGAGGAAGCAGTAGGCAGAGAAAGTATTCAAGTGGGGTCATGGTAGTGAAAATCTAGAAAGAAAGGCACAGAACCTAGAGAGGAATGAAGACCTGGCTGGCTTGGACATATTCTTTGAAATGGTAGCCATGAGTGGAACCACTCAATAGAGGAAGAGGCTACTACAGCAGTGTGTATGAGACTCTATGTGTGAGAATTCTATGGAATGGGAAAAAGATCTCATTTCTCCATGAGAAATGGAGACATAAAAAAGTAGAAGGGTGAAATAAACTTCCTAGGTGAAAAGGTATCTGTCTCATTCCTTCTTCTCCTTTTTTTTTTTTTTTTTTTTGATGTATCAATCACTCTTAGAAACAACATGGTGGGGGCAGCAAGGTGGCACAGTGAATAAAGCACTGGCCCTGGAATCAGAAAGACTTGAATTCAAATTTGGCCTCAGACACTTAACACTTACTAGCTGTGTGACCTTGGTCAAGTTATCTAACCCCAACTGCCCTGCCTTCACCCCTCCAAAAAGCAAAACAAACACACAAACAAAAAAACCATCTGGTGGTATAAATAAAGAGCCAAGAACATGTGGGTTGAAGTCCTACCTCTAACACATACTGCCTAGGACCCTGGGCAAGTCACTTAACCTCCTAGTGTTCTAGGCAATTACTGAAGACTATAATTTGCAGAATAGGTACCTAGCTGGAATGGTAGAGTTTCTTCACACAAGAGCTCCCAATGAAATGACAGAGTACTACTAGCTCTCTTACTATCTTGTACTACCTAGCAAACTAAGTATATACACAGTAGGCTTTTTGATCAATCTTCAATATGGACTCTTCTATATGAGATGACAAAGTAGCCTATAAAATGAACTTTCAATTGCCTTTGGACATGCTATAAAACCAATTCCACCAACTCCTTTAACTTCCTCTCTGCAAAGGAACTGGAATCTCACCATTCACTACAGCTTCCTTCTATTTTCAGGTTTCTTTAATTGTAAATATCAATATTGATATATTTCATTTCTTTTAGATGGTCTATTTATGAAATAAGATGTTAGAATATCAACAGTTTAATATTCAGAGACAGTCTAAATATCATGTGATTATTCACCACCCCCCTCATTTCTGGCACTATAGCTACAGAAGAAAATATGATAAATGCTATTTTGTATTATTATTATTATCATCATCACCATAAAGTTTGGAATAGATTTGTTCCTCACTTTAAGAAAATCTGATAAACAATCGCCAGAATTTTTTTAAAAGAAAGGTTAATTAGATGTTGATTGTTCATGTTAAAAACAAGTTTCAGCACATGAATAAAAGTTCCCAAGTACATCTAAGTATCTAGTGAAAGACAATCAATTCCTTTCCTGTGAGAATAGTAGAGGTGAAGGAATAGAGAGATATCAAGGTAAAATAGGAATCACTGAGAGTTGAAGAACAATCAGAGTTGAAGGTAACACATCTCAAGAGTTGTTAATGGAAAAATGTATTTTAATTTAGAATCAGAGTGCTAAAGCTGAAAGAGATTTTAAAAATCACCTGGTTCAGTCCTTAATTTTACATATGAGGAAACTGAGATCCAGAGAAATGAATTATAGATAAGATACCATAGTGTAGTTGAAGAGGAAACAACTTTTGAGTCAATGGATTTTATGTCAATTCTGGGCTCTCTGTCATTTAGCAACTGGAAAATTACTCAAGTGGGGTCAAATAGTTTAACCTCTTCATACTCCATTTTCCTCATTTGAGAAATTTGTGAATTGAACTAGTTGATGAAGAAGGATTCTCCAAGCTCTAAATCCCCTGATCTATAATTAGACAGGCTTATATAGGTAGTAACAGCAGAGATAAAATTGGAAACCAGGTCCAGTTTGTATTGCTATTTCTTTGCAAATTTCCTGGTATACATTTATAAAATAAAGTGAAATCTAGTGGCAGAACCAAGATTTGAACCCAGGTCCAGTTTGAATTTTTATTTACTTGCAAATTTCCTGATACACATTTATAAAGTAAAGCAAGAGTTATTCATAGAAATTCAGATAATGAATTCACTGGGTAGTAACATATCTTACTCTTTATTTGTTAGAGTGCTGAGAAAGGTCAGTACTTCATGGATAATAAGTAATTCCCATAGGAATGCCAACATTTTGAGTGTCCATTCTACTAAACTGACGTCTCTGAAAAAAAAAAAAAGAATTAGTGGAAGACCAGCAAGGCATTGGGTGGATCTTACAGAAAAGATTTATGGAAGGACATAGACAAGAACGGCATAGAATGAGGAGTGATGAAAAAGTTCCAATATGCCCCAGTGGAAGCTGCACCTGTGTACCAGTGAGATCCATCAAAAAATTCAATTATCAAGGCAATTGTTTTATAGTAAAACCTTCAACATAACAGAACCTGAAGGATATATATATATATATATATATATATATATATATATATATATATATGCTCATTTCCATGGATTAATTCTTAAGTATCATGTTTGCTCTGAGATCATGTGCTTTCTTGCCTTTTCTTGAGAATAAACTACTTGGAGGTTCTGGGTGGAGCCAAGATGGCAGTGTAGAAGCAGGAAAACTCCCTGTGCTCCTTCCATAACCACATAAAATACCTATAAAAATGACTCTAGACAAACTTTAGGGCTACAGAACCCACAAAGTGACAGAGAGCTAAAAAACCTCCCACTGAAAACAGCATGGCAGGCCAGCAGGAAGGGTTTATTGCATCACCCTGGGAGCCCAGCCCAGCCCTACCTCAGTCTGAGGTTTTAGCTTCAGGGTGGCCACGACCAGGCCCAGCTGGAGGGACTTTGGAAGAGTGGATCAACAGCAGCTCCTGCAGTTTCCAGAATTATCAACCCATAAATACAAAAGATAAAGTGAGAGTTCAGTGTAGACTTTGTGGGAACAGGGAGACCAGGAGTGCAGTCCAGCCTCTGTCCCTGGAAAGTAGAAGTGGCTAAGGTGCAGTGGCCGTCACCATGTAGCTTCTTCAGAGCTATTGGCCTAAAGATTGTAGGGGAACCAAGTAACTAGTCTGAGGGGTAACTGCTCTTGCTTCAAACCTATTTGGATCTGTATTGCTGTGAAGGGTGGAGGACCTGGGGTGTGTGACCAGTGTGGCAGACCCAGTGGAGGCTTCTGAGAGGGCACCCAATTAATAGTTCCGGCAGCTGCAAAAATCCCAGAAACTTGGGACAAAGCTCTCCTCTCAGGAAGCAGAGTTCTACTGTGGCAAAAAGCTCAAGAGTCAAGTGATTGAATGGCAATATGAGCAAGCAAAGGAAGCAAAGCAAGCACAGCAATCTGACTTTGGATTCTTTTTGGGGGGAAAAAAGGATCAAAGCATGTGACAGGAGGAAGACAATGAAGTCAGAACTCCTGTGTCAAAAGCTTCCCCCCAAAAATATGAATTAATTACAGTCCATAGAGGAGCTTGAGGAGGATTTTGAAAAACAAATAAGAGAAGTGGAGGAAAAACTGGGAAGAGAAATGAGAATAATGCAAGAAAATCATGAAAAGAGAGTCAACAACTGGACTGAAGAATATAACACCTTAAAAAATAGAGTAATTCAAATGGCAAAAGAGTACCAAAAAGGCAATGAGGAGAAGAATGGCTTAAAAATCTGAATTTGCCGGAAGGAAAAAGAATCTCAAAAGCTTACTGAAGACCATCATTCCTTGAGAATTAGAGTGGAGAAAATGGAAGCTAATGACTTTAAGAGAAATCAAGATACTATTAAACAGATGCAAACAAATGAAAAAATAGAAGGCAATGTGAAATATCTCATGGGAAAAACGACTGACCTGGAAAATAGATCCAGGAGAGATAATTTAAAAATTATTGGACTACCTGAAATCCGTGATCAAAACAAAAGAACCTAGAAATAATCCTTCAATAAATTCTAAAGGAAAATTGCCCTGATGTTTTAGAACCAGAGGGCAAAATGGATGTTGAAAGTATTCGCCAATCACTTCTTGAAAACGATCCCAAAAAGAAAACTCCTAGGAATGTTATAGCCAGGTTCCAGAATTCCCAGATGAAGGAGAAAATATTACAAGCAGCCAGGAAGAAACAATTTGAATATTGTGGATAATATTCAATCAGGATAACACTGGATCTTGCAGCTTCTACACTGAGGGATCGAAGGGCCTTGGATATGATATTCTGGAGGTTAAAGGAACTGGGATTAAAACCAAGAATCACCTACCCAGAAAAACTGAGTATCATGTTTCAGGGGAAAATATGGTCATTCAATGAAATAGAGAACTTTCAAGCATTCTTGATGAAAAAAACAGAGTTAAATAGAATATGGGACATTCCGATAGAAAAAGCAAGAGAAGCACGAGAAGGAAAACAGGGAAAAGAAATCACAAGGAACTTATCAGACTTGAGCTATTTACATTGCTACATGGAAAAACAATAATTTTAACTTATGAAACTTTTCTTAATATGAGAATAGTTGAAGGGAATGTAAATATATGTATATATATATATATATATGTCTATATAGGAGGGTATATGGGAATATGAATACATATGTGAGTGTGTGTGTATACATGTGAACAGGTATACATAGACAGAGGGCACAGGACCAATTGAATAATACGTTATGATACTTAAAAGGTGAAATTGAAAGGTGAGAGAAGAATATTATGAGGGGAGATGGGGAGAGACAGAATGGGGTAAATTATCTCATACAGAAGAGGCAAGAGATAACTGTTGCAATGAAGGGGAAGAACAGAATGGGAAGACAAAAAGGAATGAGTCAACCTTACTCTCATTGATTGTGGCTTAGGGAAGGAATGACATACATACTTAATAGGGTATCTCACCCTACAGGAGAGTTAGGGAGAAGTGGATGAGAGGGGGGATGATGGATGGGAGGGCAGGTTGGGATGGAAGGAAGTTGGAAGCACCCACTTTTGAAAATTGACGGGGTAAAAGTAGAGAATATAACAAGTGAGTGTCTGGATAAGTTAGAGGAAAATATAGTCAATATTTCACAATATATCTACTGTGGAAATATTTTGAATAGCTACACATGTACAACCTATATCGAATTGCTTATCTTCCCAGTAAGGGTGGGTGATGAGGGAGGAAGGGAAAGAATCTGGAATTCAAAGTTTTAAAATCAAATGTTTAAAAAATATATTATTATTATTTTTACATGGAACTGGGATATAAGATATACAGGCACTGGGGTATAGAGTTCCATCTTGCCCTACTGGAAATTCGGAGGGGCATGGGGAAGGATATAAGAGAGAGGAAATTGGGAAGGAGGTATACAGTGGGATCACTGTTTTGGGATGGTGGGTAGGGGGAAGATGGGGAGAAAGTTTGTAACACAAAATCTTATGGGAATAAATGATGTGAATTTAAAATAAACATAAATTTTAATTAAAAAAAAAAAGAATGAACTACTTTAATCCTTGGGATAGCTCAAGCTGAAGTTTTCTGGCATCAAAAAACTTATCATTTCACAACTGTTGAATAAAAAAATGAACCTAGTCTTTATGTTTTTTTTTTTTATTTAAATTTTCTCCTTTTAAAAATTTTTGGAGATTTATTAATTTGTTTGTTTACTTTTAGTTTACAAGATTCAGTTCCATAATTCCTTGATTTTCGAATTTTCTCCTCCTCCCCATCCTCTTGCCTTTCCCACCTTCTCCCTTCTCCCCCCACCCCTTCCCCAGCGCCCCATGGTGGCATATGATCAAGTATAGGATCTGCAAATACTTTCACATTAGACATGTCAGGTTATAAAGAAGGATTGTATCAGATGGAATGAACAATGGGAAAGAAGAAACAAGACCAAACAATAAAAAGAAAGAGCCAACAGTTTGCTTTCAATCTGCATTCAAACTCTGTTCTTTCTATTTTTTTTTTCTCTGAATGTAGACATCTCCCTCCATCATGAGTCTTTTGGGGTTGACCTATAACTCTGTATTACTGAGAAGAGTCCAGTCTATCAGAGTTGGTCATCACACATATGGTGTGTCTATAATTGTGTACAAATTTCTCCTTGTTCTGCTCTTCTCACTCAGCATCAGTTCATATAAGCTTATCCAGGTAAATATGAAGTCCATCTGCACCTTGTTTCTTATAGCACAATAGTATTCCATTATATTCATATACCACAACTTGTTTAGCCATTCCCCAGTTGATGGACACCCCCTTAATTTCCAATTCTTTGCCACCACAAAAAGAGCTGTTATATTTTTGTACATATGGGTCTTCCTCAAACTTCTATGATCTTTTGGGGATACAACCCTAGAAATGGTATTGCTAGGTCAAAGGGTATGCACTTTTACTAGGCCTTTGTGCAGAGTTCCTAATTGCTTTCCAGAATGGTTGAATCAATTCACAACTCCAGCAACAATGTATTAGTGTTCCAATTTTTCCACATCCTCTCCAGCATTTGTCATTTTTCTGTTTTGTCATCTTAGCCAATCTGACTGGTGAGATGTGGTGCCTCAGAGTTGTTTTGATTTGCATTTCTCTAATCAATAGTGATTTAGAGCATTTTTTTCATATGCTTATACATATCTTTAATTTCTTCCTCTGAAAATTGCCTATTAATATCCTTTGACCATTTATCAGTTGGGGAATGACTTGTATTCTTATAGATTTGACTCAATTCTCTGTATATTTTATAAATGAGTCCTTTATCAGAGACACGAGGGGTAAAATTTCTTTCCCAATTTTCCACTTCCCTCTTGATCTTGGTTACATTGGCTTTGTTTGTACAGAAGCTTTTGAATTTCATGTAATCAAAATTATCCATTTTGCATTTTGTAATGTTCTCTGATACTTATTTGGTCATAAAATCTTCCCCTCTCCATAAATCTGACTGGTAAACTATTCCTGGCTCTCACAGATTGCTTACAGTATCAGCCTTTATACCTAGATCATGCACCCATTTAGACTTGATTTTGGTATACAGTGTTAGATAATGGTCTGTGCCCAGTTTCTGCCATACCATATTCCAGTTTTCCCAACAGACTTCTCTTAACTGATTGTTAGCTCCTTGGCAACAAGAGCTAAGATGACTATCACGATAAGTCCTCCCTTTACTGGTTGTCATGTCCCTACCACTGGATGCTTCAGTGATGTTATATTTAGAGGGGTCTGCACTAATTAAGCCTATGGGAAGAAGGGGAGAAATGGACAAGAGGATATCTTGGAATAGGAAGAGTTGGTATACTTCTTCAGTCAGGCTTGTCATTCTTGATCCTCAGTATTTGATGCACTTGGGTTCCCCATGGCTAAGTACAGAAGCAGTTTAACACATGACAGGCACGTGAGAGTATTGCAGAGCCATAGTTTTCCTGCCTGAAAGAGGCTTTATTTTTTTTAATATTTGGCAATTAATGTTATTTCTTAAAACATCAAAGCAACAAAATGAAAATTTGTGGGTTTGAAAGGGGCAAATGCCTTAAAGCGAACAAATCTAGTTATCAAATGACTGAACCAAATAATGGCCTTGCTCATCTTTTTTTTGCAAGAAGCTGCTCATACTTTTCTTTGTTGAGACTTGGGAACTGTGGTTGATTCAGTATTGAGCTATTTTTTCTCTGTATTAAGTAAGCTAGAAATTCATTGCCCTAAGCAAAGGCAATGTTCTGTGAAAGTGGTGTGTGTTTACCACTGGAGAAAGAAGGGGTCAAAGTGAAAGGAACCATCCTCCTCCTGCCCCTCAGTGTATGCACCTTTCCTCTACAGAGACTGCCAAGAAATACAGCCTTCCCCTTCTCCTTCTCAGCTTCCTTCCTTCCCATTGTAGTTTCCTATTTTCTAATTTCTGAGCCTGGAAGCTAAGGTCCTGGTTGTTGGACGTGTGTGCTTATAGCCTCTGGGTGTCTAGACTGAGGCCAAGGCCGAGATTCTCAGTGTTTCCCCTGAGTTACCCTGAGGCTCACAGAGTAACCTGTGGAGGAGTGGTGGTCTGGCTGCTTCAGATTTCTGCCTCTATGCCCCTGGGCTATAGCTCAGGCAGGTTTAGCAGCTGGCGATTACAGCAGTGGTGTCTTCAGATTCCCCTGGTAGTTCTGAGGTCCCCCCTGAGCTTTTGGAGCTCTTGATGATCAAGTGAGGTAAGGCTTGTTGGGACTCCTCCAGCCCTCTCTTCAGGCTCTTTACTGCCTCAGTTACACCCTTTCTCCCTGACTCCTAAGCCTGAGGCTATTTTTGTTATTTCAGGATTTTACTCTGGGTGGGACATTTATCTCTGGGTTTTCTAGGTCACAGAGGGGGAATCTGAGCAGCTAGAGTTTACTTTGCCATCCTGGACCCTGGAAAAGGAGGCAGATGATTTTTAAACTTCCAGGCTGGGAGCTGATAGCCCCAGGAGAAGCTGCTGTCTCTGCTGTGGGCCCTGAGCTTTATCTTACCCAGCTCAGATGGATCCTTGGGAGCTGTGGTGAGACAGCTGTAAATTGCCCTTGGGATGGGTGAGTCTGCTGGCTGGGGCTCCTTCTCACTCCACTGTAGTCAGGCCTCTAGTCCGAGCTGCTGCAGCCCCTGCTTTCTCATCATTCCCCCTGCCCCAACCCACGTAGGCACTTTCCTGGGCTGGATTCTGCCACACTCAGTCTCCCAGTGGATTCTGTCACTCTAAAATCCATTCAGATTCACTTTTTAAAGTTTAGTGACAGGATTTTGGGAGGAGCTTAGAAAAGTTCCTGCTTCTGTTCCACCATCTTGTCTCCACACCCTCTCCCTCTCCTCCCCACCCTGCCCTGGTTCTTTATTGTTAAAGAAAATTTTAACATCTATACTACACCAAGTCCACTACTGGCCCAAGCTTTCTAAGGAACTTAGTACTCTCAGAACTTATCAGTAGTGCAATATGGACTAATTTTCAGCATGGGAAACATTCTTCTTTTCAATACTGATATGATGCAACATAATTTGGTGGATCTTATGGGAAATGAGGTCATTAATCAAAGCAAGGAAGTAATGCCTAAGGATGTTGCTGGATCATTTGTCCTTAAATAAAGCATTATACACAAAATAAAATAAAAGGAAAGATATTTTGTGATTTTGAAGATATTCCCCTAACAGGGAGCTCCCTAAATCTTCTTAATTATAATTACTAGAGTGGAATACATCCAAATTGGAGAAAAGCCTTAATTCTAATATACAACTTCTTTTTTCCTTTTTTTATAGGGGCAGTTGGGGTTAAGTGATTTGCCCAAGGTCACTTGGCCAGTAAGTTTTAAGTGTCTGAGGCTGGATTTGAACTCAGATCCTCCTGACTCCAGAGCTGGTGTTCTATTCACTGCACCACGTAGCTGCCCCTAAAATATAACTTTCAAGGACAAATAGTAACTTTAATAAAAATAAATGTTTGGTAGTGGATATCTCTGAGAGACAAGCCAGGGAGAAAATGAAAGAAGCACTGAGACAGAGTGGTATCCAGGAAAAGGCAGTGGAATAAAGAGAAAACTTCTAATTCCTAGTCCTGTCTCCTGCCACTCATATATGTACTCTTAGGCAAATCACTTAAGTTCTCTGAGACTCTGTTTTCCCATCTGTGAAATAAGGATGAGAATGCCTGGTGTATTTGTCATTTGGAGTAGTGATGAGGATCAAATAAGAAAATAAGTGAAAGATTGTAAATTTACCAATGAGAGATTCTAGCAGCACGAAAGATCATATGCTTTGGGGGAATTTGGCATCTCTTTGTTTGATTTTGTCTTTGGGTTTACACCCAGAAAATCTGAAATTACTCCCTGACATTACTCATAAAAATGACACCAATTTTCCTTTGAAAACATTCAATTCATAATATATTTCTTTTGTAAATGAATATGATTAAATGAGAAAATAAGAAAGAAGTAACAGAATAGAAACCTAGGAACTAAATAAGAAAACTCCAATGTGCAATGCCCTCCCAAAATATCTGTAGAAATTCATAGTCACTTATGTTTCTGGATATACAGACAAATCTCACCTGTAATTCTTTCAAAATGGTTTTCTGCAGTGTTCTCAACTATTTTATGGTATCTGCCCTCAGCCTCCTGCTTAGTGGAATGCTTCCAATGGGAGAGTTTCCTATTGCTTCCAGCAGACATCATCAGATATTAGTCTTATTCTATTAGGGTTACTTTTGGGGTTCCCTGTTACTCCCAGCAGGGCCCCCTCCTGTCCTTACCAACAAAAGTATAGTTTTCTATAGATAAGCTTCAGGGCTAAGTTGGCTTTTGAACAAACAGTCAAATAACCTGTCAGCTGAAACAAAACTATTATTGGTGTGGAATATTCTTCCAAGGGGAAGGATAAACAGAAACCCAAAATGTAAGAATTTTCCCAGTGTGTTAGGAATTACAACACTCCCTGCCTCACATCTCATCTCTAATAATGCATATCAGATTGAGGACTTACTGTTATTAAAGCTTTCAGACCTGCTCTAATCATCTTCTGGTCACATAAAACTATCAGGATCTCTACTTATTCTCCAGCTTCAAGAGATCCCCAAGTTCAGATATGTTTATCACAAATAATAATGAACTTTCCTTCTTTGAGAGTTGGTGTCTTTCAGTACTGAAGACAACTCTCAGCTGTTCCAGGATTCTTAAAGCACCTATTCTGTACACTTGGTAGAAGGGAGAATCTTTAAAATTATTCAATCCAATTCTACTCAGTGCAAGCCAGAAAAAAATTATTAAGTGTCAATGAAATACTTTGAAAGACTACGTTATTGTGAGAGCTAGCCTCAAAGCTTAGAAGGTCTAGGTTCAAGTCTCACCTCTGATACCTACTGACTATGTGGCTTAGGCAAGTCATTTAACCTTCAGTGATCTACACTAAGAATTGGTAGAAGGAGTTTCCTCCCCTAGAAGTTCCTTATAGTAATGAAATTACCAGTTCACTTCCTAGACTATGAAATATATGCATTGTGCTATACTGGGTATACAAAGGCCACAATGGAAGTAATCTCTGCCCTCGAGGAGTTTCCATTCTCATGGGAGATGGCAGTGGTAACATAAAAGATATGAGAAATTTCACTTCATATAGGAGGTGACATCTATGTTGTGCTTTGAATGAAGCTTGGGATTCTAGAAAGCAGATGGGAGAAGTATATTCCAGACATGAGAGAGCACCTATATAAAACCATGGAGGCGGGAGGCAAAGCAGTTTGATGAAAACAGAGACTACATGAAAGGGATCAATATGGACTAAGACTAGATAGGTAGGTGGGAGTCATAAAACTGTTAACAATTTCTACTAGCTAACTGCCATGCCTCAGGCATACCCACATGAATAAGTTATCCTTCCAAGACACTGAATGATAGAGAAGGAAGAGAGGAAATCCCAGTTCCTTCTAGTGTGCTTATGTATATTATTTCTATGTCAATGGATGGATCCATCATTATATAGTACTGAAACTTGTTCTCATAAGTAGTTATAATTGTGCTTATTTTTTGTTTGTTTTTTGGTATAGGAAAGCTTTTTTACATCGATAGTATAAAGATAAAATTTAATTCAGCCAATATTCAAATTACAGTAATATGTGAATTAAAGGGATCAAGATTGAATCTAGATGCTCTATTGTATATTCTTCCTCTTGATACCACTATACATTTTTAAAAAGACAACAAATGACCAATAGGTTTAATCTGTTTTTTTAAAAAATGGGAAGTATCACAAAAGTATCTACTTGGAAGAAGGCTGGGGAAAACATTGGCTTTTCTTCAGTAAATAAATCATGTTCAATTCTTCATGACCCCATTTTGCAGAGTTTTTTTGGCAAAGATACAGGAGTGGTTTGCCATTTACTTGTCCAGATCCTTTTTCAGATAAGGAAACTGAAGCAGAGTTAAGTGACTTACCCAGAAGTCAGTCAGTTAGCAAGTATGTGAGGATGGATCTGTACTCAGGCCTCCTGACTGCAGGGCCAGCACTCTATTCACTGCTCTACCTAAGCTGCCTCCTATATCAGCTAAAAACCTCTCAATTTAATTCTATAACAGAAAACCCTTTGACCAAAAGGATTTCCAGGCTTAAAATATCTCAAGAAAAAGAGAAGAAATAATACAGACTAAATATATAAGAAGGAAGCATTATATATTGCTGGGTTTGTTTAAATAAAATTACTCAAATAGCTTTTAAAATTATTGACTATTAGTGATCTCTCTGATTGATCTCTGAATCACTGTCAGTGATCTCTGAAATACCATGAAAAGTTGGAGAAATACCTCAGAACTGAAAGAATTTTTTTTTTACTTTTCACAAAAGGAAAGAAAGTGGACTCTCCAATCAAAAGGGAATCTTCCTGGAAGAATCTAGAATGTATTATTAAGAGATTGTTAGCAAATATTTCCAAATCAAGGAGTGATTACAAAACAAAAATATGGGACTGTTTTTATCAAGAACAAGTTGTCTCACTATAGTAATCCCTTCCACATATTGACTTTGCCCATCATGGTCACAATTTATCGCAAGTCAGCATAAGAAATTAAATGGAGGGGAGGAGTCCAGATGGCAGAGTAGAAACAAGACTTCCACAGGGCTCCTGTTCCCACCTCCCCCAAATCATGTAAAAGGGGACTCTGACCAAACTTTGGAGCTACAGAACCCACAAAATAACACAGAGAAGCTAACCTCCCACTGAGGACAGCCTGGCAGGCCGGCTGGCACAGAGCTCTGGGAGCCAAGTCCAGCCCCAAGCTAGCCCAAGGTTATAGCCCCAGGGCAGGCCTAACCAACCACTAGCTGGGGGACTCCACATCACCAGAAGCTGTGGTGGTTTCCAGAATTATCAACACATAGATGTGAAGGACAAAATGAGAGGTAAGTGGAGTGTGAACTTTGGAATCCAGTAGTTGGGAATGCATTGGCTTTTGCACCTGAGGTGAAAGGACAAGAAGCCGCTGGGGAGCCTTGGCCGTGCAGCCGCTCCCACATGGCAGCTTCAGCTCCTGGCCTGCAGAGTGTGGGGACCAAGCAACCAGTCTGAGGGGTAATTGCTCTTGCTTTAACCTGCTTGGATCTGGATTGTGGTCTGGGATGGAGGTCCTTGGGTGTGAGACCAGCTTGCCAGAGTGTACATCCCACCTCTATACCTGCAAATAGTATTAATAATTATATTTATATATTTTTAAACATTTGATTTCAAAACCCTGAATTCCAGATTCACTCCCCTCCTCCCCCACCACGCATCCCCACTGGGAAGACAATTTCCCTGTTTACCTTCTCATGCTTCTCTTGCTTCTTGTACCTTAATATCAAATTTTCTATTCAACTGTTTTTTTTTTTCATCTAGAATACATAAAAGTCCTCTATTCCACTGAATGACCATATTTTCCCCTGAAACATGATACTCAGTTTTGCTGGGTAGGTGATTCTTGGGTTTTTTGTTTTGTTTTGTTTTGTTTGTTTGTTTGTTTGTTTTTATTCAGAAAGCTCTGTGTATTGTGAATGGTACAATATCTGAGAAACAATTCTGACCTCCTCTGCATTTATAGACATGTGTCTAATCCAGGAGTGTCTTAAATGGAATTGATCAAGTTTGATTTGTTGTGACAATAAATCCACATATGATGTATTGGGAGCAATGGAAAATAAGCTATTTGAGAATGTTGGCTATATTAAGTTATATTACTGCAGGCAGCCTTAAACTTCCCAGCAAACTGGCTTCTTGTGGTGGATAAGGCAGAATATCCGCCCTGTATCTCAGCCAGTGACCCTAATATTTTTAGAGTTTATGGTGACAACAGTGAGCCTGGATTGGCCTGGAGTACCTTCACATTAGAATGCTTATAGTCAGAGACAACCATTCTCAAACACTATCCTCCACTGGACGGATGGTCATGGAACCAACCTTTGATCCTGGCATAGGGGTACAAGAATAGAAGAGAGGCCTAACAGGTTCTGTGAGTGGCATAGTATTCATTCCAAAGAGGAGGGAAGATTTGATGACATTATAGAATAGAAGGCTTCCTTTGATATAATCCAGAAATATACCAATTATAGGTACAGGTTCTTTCATTTGCTGGCAAACTAATCCTGGTCGGGTGATCACTTGAACTCATTTCCCCTCTTCTCACAGTGAAGCACATACAGATACCCAACTGAGTAGTGGGTTGTCTTCCGTTCCCTGAGGCATTTGGTAGAAATCCCCAGTGCCCACTGAGGCTGTTCACTCACATCCACCTCCCAGTAGTGGATGCCAGAAACAAATGCCTGCTGAGCAAAGACAAAATAAGACAATTTTTCAGGGTCGTTAGGCTGATCTGGAATGTCTTCTACATGGTTTATACTCTTCAGGTCCTCAGATACAATGACATAGTCATTGGCTATTGTAGGATCCAAAGTGATATTCACTCTGAATCTCTTTAGCCAGTCCTTCATCCCAGTGATGGGATAGTCTCCTAACTCCAGGGTGAGACTTGGATTTTTCAGAAAGCAGTGACTCACTTGTTTGCAATAGCTCTTTGCCTTCCTCAAGCAAGTCTAAATCAGGTCTTGATCTGGTTTCATCTATCTCTCGGATATTATCTTCCATGTTTCTCACATGTTGATTTATTGTATTATAGTACTTGTCCCTTAGCCTGAAAGCTTTCCATTCTCCTTGCTTCAAAAGGTCCAGACAGATCCTCTCTTCCTCATAGAAAAATCGGTGCATCTTTGCATATTCTCCTTTAATCAACTTTTTCCACCTGGATCTATAATGTTTATCCGTCGCTGAAGATTTAAGTCCATTCCATTCCTTAATCTTCTTTCTCAGATGTGGCACGGTGTCCTGGAGTTTTTTCCTGTAGTTCTGAGCAGCTTCTTCAATGGGGGAAAAGGTATGGGCTGCATGTTCCTGACCTGCAGTACAGGCTATACAGAGGGAATCCTGGTCCTCCTTGCAGAAGAGCTTGGGGATTTGCTGGTGCTTCTGACAATGGCTTTGTCCCACAGGGTTCTGCAAGTTCTGGGGACTGAGCTTCTTGCAGAAAGCAGACAGCTTTGACAGGTGCACATTAAGGCCAGGGAAGTTCAGAGAAATTTTCCTACATTCAGGGCAAGCAAAAGGTATGACCCCACCTTGCATGCTACTGGTCAGACAAATCTGTGGCAAAAGCTGTGCCCACAGTTGAGGGTGACAGGCTTGGAGAAGAATGTCAGACAGATGCTGCAGGTGGTCTCCTGCTGGAAACTTTGTACCAATGTGACAGCATCAATGATCCTTTTCTTGAGGGTTTACTTCAGCCTGGATGGCCCACTTAGAGCCAAAGCCTAACCTCAGGCAGTAGCTCCTTCTTCTGTTGATCTCAAAGTCCTTCCATGTGCTCTCTGCCGCAACAAGTGGAATATCATATTCCTAGCCTTTCAATCCCTAAGTGTAGAAGCTGCCAGATCCTGTGTTATCCTGATTGTGTTTCCACAATATTCAAATTGTTTCTTCCTGGCTGCTTGTAATATTCTCTCCTTGATCTGTGAATTCTGGAACCTGGCTATAATATTCCTAGGAGTTTTCTTTTTGGGATCTTTTTCAGTAGGTGATCAGTGGATTCTTTCAACCTCATTTTGCCCTCTAGTTAAACATCAGGGCAGGTTTCCTTGAGAATTTCTTGAAGGGTGATTTCTAGGTTCTTTCTTTGATCATGGATTTCAGGTAGTCCAATACTTTTTTTTTTTTGTCTTTCAAAATTTATTTTATTTTATTTTAAATTTATGGAATAAAAAGAACATTTTCGTAACATAGTACAATAAAAAAAGATGATTGTACATGAAACTGCAAATATACTATCCAAAGTTTGAGATTTCTTTCAAATATACAAAAAAATATATCATGTAATTTTCTTTCTTTTTTTTCTTCCCCCTCTCCCTCTGCCCAAATGGCTACCATTAGACAAAAATAGGTATACATATATGTAAAATTATTCTATGCATACTTCTATTTATAAGTTCTTTTTCTGGATGCAGATAGTGTCTTTCTTCATATATCCTTTATAGTTAATTTGGGCATTTATAATAGTCAAAATTACTTATTTGCTCAAAGACATTCTTTTTTTTTTTAAACAAATGCTTTATTAACTTCTGTTTTACATCATTCATTTCCACCAGATTTTGAGTTACAATCATTTTCCCCCCATTATTCCCCTATCCAACCTCCCAGAATAGTAGTCCCACAAGATATCGCTTCCTCCAATCTGCTCTCTCCCATACCTTCTCCCATACCCCCATCGACTTTTCCATTAGAGGAAGGTGAATCTTTGTTTCCCAATGCCTGAACATCTTATCTCCCTATTACAAGCGAAAGAGTATTAATAATAGTATTTATATATATTTGAAACATTTAATGTTACGACCTCGAGTTTCAGATCCATTTCCTTCCTCCCTTGTCACCCATTCCTTCTTGGGAGATAAGTAATTCAGTATATGTTGTACATGTCTAGCTATGCAAGACATTATCATAGTAGATATATTGTACAAGGCTGCTTATAATTCCCTCCTACTCATCCCACCCCCCACCTGGTCCATTCCCTACATAATTCTGTCCCTCTTCTATAGTGGGTACTTCCAACCTCCCCTCACCCCAAGGATGCCCTCTCATCCATCATCCCTCCTCTCATCCCCCTTCCCCCTATCCTGCTGCAGGTTGAGATATCCCATTTAGTATGTCATTTTCTCCCTGAACCAAATTCAATGTGAATGTGGTTTTGCCTTTTTAGCCTTCCTTATTCTCCCCCTCCTTTGCACCCACTTCCCCTACATGAGATAGTTTACCCTACCATGTCTCTCCCCATCTCCTCTTGCCATTTTCCTCTCTCACCTCATAATTTCATCCCTTGAGTATTCTCCCTTCCCAACAAATTCAACCTATGCCCTCTATCCATATATAACTGTAACCATATACACACACATTCACATGTATTCATATGACCACACCCCCTTCTTCCATTATTTTCATAGTGAGAAAGATATCATCAGTCACAGTTATTGCTTTTCCATATAGGAATGGAAATAGTTCAACTTTGATAAGTTCCTTTTGATTTCTTTTCCCTGATTACCTTCTCAGGCATCTCTTCCTTCTTGTGTCTGGATGTCAAATTTTCTATTCAATTCTGGTTTTTTCCTCAAGAATGCTTGAAAGTCCTCTATTCCACTGAATGACCATATTTTACCCTGAAACAAAATGCTCAGTTTTGCTGGGTAGGTGACCCTTGGGTTCATTCCCAGTTCTTTTGCCCTCTGGAATATCATATTCCATGCCCTTCGATCCCTCAGTGTAGAAGCTGCCAGGTCTGGGCTATTCTGATTGTGTTTCCACAATATTGAAATTGTTTCTTCCTGGCCGCTTGTAGTATTTTATCCTTGATCTGGGGATTCTGGAACCTGGCTATAATATTTCTGGGAGTTTTCTTTTTGGGATCTTTTTCAGGAGGTGATCGGTGGATTCTTTCAGCCTCTATTTTGCCCTCTGGATCTAAAACATCAGGGCAGTTTTCCTTGAGAATTTCTTGAAGGGTGATTTCTAGGTTCTTTCCTTGATCATGGCTTTCAGGTAGTCCAATAATTTTTAAATTGTCTCTCCTGGATCTATTCTCAGGTCAGTGGTTTTTCCCATGAGATATTTCACATTGCCTTCTAATCTTTCGTTTGTTTGGATCTGCTTAACAGCATCTTGATTTCTCATAAAGTCACTAGCTTCCATTGCTCCAGTCTAACTCTGAAGGAATGAATCTCCTCAGTGAACTTTTGAGATTCTTTTTCCATCTGGCAAATTCGACTTTTTAAGGCATTCTTCTCCTCATTGCCCTTTTGGGCCTCCTTTGCCATTTGAGTTAGTCTATTTTTAAGGTGTTATTTTTCCTCAGTCTGGCTACTGACTTTCATTTAATAATTTTCTCACATCATTCTCATTTCTCTTCCCAATTTTCCCTCCACTTCTCATATTTGCTTCTTAAGGTCCTCTATGGCCCGTAACCAGCTCATATTTTTCTTTAAAGCTTTTGATGCCAGATTTCTGACTAAAATTATCTTCCTCCTCTTCCATGATTTGATCCTTTTTATCACCAAAATAGGAGTTTAATATTGGAATACTCTGTTTATTTTGTTTCCTTTGCCTGCTCATTTTGCCACTTAGTCACTTGACCCCTGGGCTTTTTGCCCGGAATTCTGCTATCAGACAGGTGAGCTTCTTCCCAAATGCTGGGGCTTTCTCAGCTGCCGAAGGTATTAGTTGGGTGCCCTCTCTGAAGCTTCCACATGACCTGGCAAGCTGGTCACACACCCCAGGACCTCCACCCCAGACCACAATACAGATACAAGCAAGTCAAAGCAAGAGCAACTACCCCTCAGACTGTTCACCTGGTCCCTCCACACTCTGCAGGCCAGGAGCCAAAGCTTCCACATTGGGGCAGCTACATGGCTGTGACTCCCCAGCTGCTTCTCACCCTGTAGGAAAAAGCCAATGCACTCCCAATTACTGGATCCCAAAGTCCACACTGCACTGACCTCTCATTTTGTCCTTTGCATCTATGGGTTGATAATTCTGGAAACTGCTATAGCTGCTGGTGATCTGAAGTCCCTCCAGCCAGCAGCTCAACATCTGGGTTTACAAAGCCAGGGGCTCAATGGCTGCCCAGAGTCTGGTCTCAGCAAATCATACAACTCTTCTCAAAGTGAGCCCCAAAACATAACCTTTCTCCTGGGTCAGATAATGTCACAACCCTCTTGACCCACTACCCAATCACTAAGTATCAAGGTGTGGGCAGTCCTGAAAGACAAACCTCCTGCCACAGGCTCCAGGTGACCCTGTTTAGCCTATTAGGGAGCAGAGTATATTTTCAAATCTGGGAAAGTCCTCAGAGTTACTTAAGCCTATCAAAGGGCCAAGGGGCAGGGAAGATCTTAGATTCCCATTCCTATAACAGGGAGGAGTTTTATGAAGCTGCATACAACACATGAAGGCCAGCTGGTGACACAGGAAAATGTTTAGAAACTTAGAAAAGTATTAAAACTATGTATGATATTATAACATTTTATCTTTTAATGCCATAAACAATTTCTTTTTTTAAGTTAAAGTAAGTTTTAAAAAAGTTCATGTTTGAAAAAAGAATGGTAATGTCAGCAGACAACACATAAAAACTTAGACTTCTTCTCTGGCACAGAGGGAAAGCCAAAAACTTTTACATGGATTTTCCAAATTGTGGTTGCCATGCCCCAATATAAACCATGTAGAATGGATAACTATAATTGTATTTCTTTTTTTTTCTTCTTAAAGAATTAAACTGTACAATTAAATTAATTCTATATAGTTTATCTAACTCTAAGCAAAGAACTTAATAAATTATCAGGTGCCACTTTTGTGGTAAAAAATGGAAATTTCCAGTTAGACAATAGCAAGTTAAGTAGTTTCAGAAATGTTTGAATGACTAGGCCCAAACAGAAGTTACTCATGTGTCAACTTGGAAGCCTCCAGTGGAATGTCCAACAAATACCTGTTCATCCTAGTTTTCTATTAATATTTCTTAAAATCAATGGCATGTATTAAAAGATAGGTGGCATGATTGAAAAAATATGTGAAACTGGAAAGTGTACTAACCTGTTTGATGACAGAATTAGTATCCAGAAAGACTAGTATGGGTTACAAACTTTCTTTGACCTGAAAAATACAAAATATAATAAAGATATTCTATTGTCATACTTTATTTCAGAGACCAATTTCACATGGGTAAATGGAGAAGGCATAACTTACCAGCAGTTTATCTGAAATATATCTGGAGATTTTTATTGCATTGTGTTAAGGAATTCCTCAATCTAGAGATCCCCAGATCCTCCTGTAGAGTCATCCCTCCCACCTATATCCATTTTACTGGAGTTCAAAGATCAAGGGACAGAGAAAAGGTGGCTAACAACTCCAGAAATATATGAGGTTTTACTCAGCTTTAGGGCAAGTATCAAAAGATCCCATCAGGTGAAGTTTCTCAGACACTTTCCTTATTTGCTACATTAAGTAATAGGGGAAAAAATGTAAGGTCATTTGGGGGATAATGTCTTAAGTTTGGGGTTGTAACTTATCTTATTAGTTATTAAAGATCAGGTTTATTCTATTTTTTCTCTGTAGTTATTCACATCCTTATCAGAAAGTCTAGATGGGACCAAGTTTTGGAAGGGAGGTGTTATTCCCAATTTCACAACACAGAGGTTTCATGCATTTCCTCCGCAATTACAAGCTCAATACTCTTCAATACCATATTTTACCATTCAGGAAAGTCAATAGGATCTATGGCTTCATTAAGTATCCAAAACTGAGAAACTGATAGTCCCCACTGTATTGTGCTCTGGTCAGACCTGCTCTGAAGAATAAGGGACATTAAAAAGACAGGGGTATCTTGAAGAGTAACCACGATCAGCAAGAAGGGGCTCTCCTTCAGGTCATTTGAGAATTAGTTGAAGCTACTGGGGATATTTAGCCTAGAGAAGAAAAGACAGTTGGGGCATGTCTTCAAGTATCTGAATGGATCTCATGTGGAAGACAGTTTATACTTGTTCTGCTTGGACTGAGAGGGAAGAATTGTGAATAATGTTGAGAAGTTACAAAGAGATAAATTTAGACTTGATGTAAGGAAAAACTTCCTAATAATTAAATCTTTTTCAAAGAGGAATGGGCTGCTTCCAGAGGTCATAGATTCCCTCTCACTGTAGATGTTCAAACAAAGACTTAATGTCCACTTGTTGGATAGATTGCCTTTGAGGCCCTTCCAACTCTGTGATTCTGTAACATTGGCATGTTAACATCAGAATATCTTCTTGGTGGGGGAAGGAGTTCATGAAAGTGGGATAAGGAACTGGAATTCCAGGAGTTATTAAAAAATTTATTAGGATTATTCGGAGATATTATTGACCATATGAAGAAGGATAGATAAAAAGATAGAAGAGGGATGGATAGACTGTCAAGACCTTGCTCATCCTTTGATTTTTGTGGAGGTCTTAACATTTTCATGTGTGCAACTCCTGCCCAGAGGGCCTGCTGTCCAGACTGGTAACCCTGCCCTTCCCATTCCAGTTCTGCAATCATAATCAAAGCAATTCTGCCATTGCCCCAGGAAAAGGTTACAATCTAATTCATCATCCTTTTAACTATCCAAAACACAATAAACCTCTTCTGCCACCACTATGATGATTATTTCCTTTACTAGAATACAAGTTCCTTGAAGGCAGAGCCTGTCTTCTCTATTGTATTTGTATTCCTAGCTTTTAACACAGGGATTGGCAGGCAATATGTGCTTAATAAGTATTTCTTCCATCAATTAATTATGCTACTCATTTATTCAATCTACTTCCTTATAGACTACTCACTATCCCTTTAACTTTCCAGGTCAAAATGGATCTCTGTCTATTATTCCCTCTATATGTTTTGGCATTTGGAAGTCAGTGGATAAAGTGCTGGACCTGGACTCGGGAAGACCTGAGTTAAAATCTAGTTACAGACACTTACTAGCTGTGTGACCCTGGACAAGTTATTTAACCTCTGTTTCAGTTCCCACTAATACACATTGTGGGATAATAACACCACCTACTTCACAGGGGTATTGTGAGGATAAAGTAAGGAAGTATTTCTGAAACACTTTGCACAGTATTGGCACATAGCACATTTTTAATAAATGCTTATGAATTTAATAAAGCTTAATATAGCTTCTCTTTAAATAAAGTTCGCTCCCCTCTACCCTTGAAATATAAACTCCATAAAGACAGAGGACTCTGCTTTTGTATTTTATTCCCAGGGAGTACAATGTTTGTTGTACAGTAGGTACTGAACAAATGTTTTTTTTTCACTTATTCATTCTAAGATTGGTTACTGACTGAGGCAACAGTAACATCATGGACAAAAATTTGATAAATATTTTAAGCACCCAAAATCCTTCTTATGGCCAAGAGAACTACAAAGGAAATAAAAGCACAGACCTGAATTTAAGACTTTTGTTTTTCCTGCACTGACTGAATGAAGAACGTCTCCATCTACACAGAAAATGGGCTGAGAAGTGTGTGCGTATATGTTTCCCTCCACTTGCCACCTCCTGGGATCCCCATTCAATACATAGCTGTGTTAGAAGAATTTAAAGGTAAAAAGAAAAACCTGTGATATTCAGTGATATAGCAAAATTTTATTTGCCTACATATTCTGAAAAGGCTAATCCTGGCAGGACTATATGATTTAGCAGCAATCTGTGGCAGAATGAAAATGCTACATATATTAGTTTGCAAAGGTGAGATGACATGGTCAGCATAGGAGATAGGAAATATCATTCACAAATTCTTGTTCCTGTTACAGATGGCCTATGTGACAGAGCAGAAATAGTTACCTTATTTCAACTTCATTTTATTCACTTTGCTGACACCTAAATCTTAAAGATGCTAGAAGATAATCATATTAATGATTATACTTGTGATTTTTCTATTTCCTTCAAAAAAGAATGCAAAAAGCTGGATTCTTGTTTCAATTCTTCTTTTACTAGCTGCACCAGCTTGGGCAAGTCCCATGCAACACTTGATGCTCGTTTTCCTTCTTTGTCAAATGGAGTCTTTTCCACCTTCCATCCCCACAGAATTATGCCCAGGACTGTCTGATTTGGGTGACCATGTACCCCAACAGTCCTGCAGTAATAAAATTCACTTTTTAAACTTAATCTTGGGGATCTTCTGTCTCACTTTTATTGGGGTACAACATTTGGAGGCCCCAGCAAGATATGGGGTGTTCTGTGGCACCCCAAAGATCCCCAAATAAGAAGAGCTCTCAGCATCCAGAGGTAGGCATCTGCTCGCCCCGAGCCCTAGTGGGGCTAGCCCCTGATGACATTCAAGGGCCCCAGGTCTCAAGGAGGGAAGATTGTGCCTGCCTCCTGACTCCGACTTGCTCCTCATTTGGCCTTTTGTGGTTCCAGGACCTCCAGTTTGGGGGTAAGTTAAATATTGTTCTGGCATATGTCTGGTTAAATACCATTATGGTATATCTGGTTAAATATTGTTCTGGTATATGTCTGGTTAAATATCATTATGGTATATCTGGTTAAATATTGTTCTGGCATATCTGGTTAAAAATCTGTTGTTCTGGAGGGAAAAAAGCCAGACGTGGCTTATAATGCTTATTATAGGGCACCTCTTCCCCGGGCAAGGCTCGAGATGATAATCTGACCCTCTTGCCCCTATCTGGTCTGGTTATATGTTTGTTTGTCTGTCCTATGCTCACTTGAGCCCATTTGCTTCCTGTTCAGAATCTGCGGGAAGCAAACAAGTGGGGGTATGGACCTTTGTTTGTATTTTTATCTGTATCCTATTCACTTGAACCCATTTGCTTCCTGTTCAGAATCTGCAGGCAGCAATCAAGTGGATAAGGATTGTAATGTGTTTTGTACTGAGCTCAGTTGTTTAAAGTCTCATTTTAAAGTTTGTATTCCTGCTATCAGAAGAGCACCTTCAAGGGAGCTTTTCTGATTTCCACTGGGAAGATATATTTGTTTCCAGAAGAACCCTCTTCTGAGTCAGCCATCCTTCCCCTCAGGAAATCCATTAACCCAGCCTAATTGGCCTTACTGAGCCTGGCTTGGGCGGCCACATGGCTCATGGCCTTGGCTGGGGGGAAGGGGCAGGCCAACCCAGGTCAGACTAACGGCTGGTCTGACCGACCCCCACCCTGAGCTTCTGCTGGCTCAGGCAAGAGAAGGTGAAGGGGGGCGGCTAGGTGGTGCAGTGAATAGAGCGCCGGCCCTGGAATCAGAAGGACCTGAGTTCAGAGCCGGCCTCCGACATTTAATCCACACAAACAAAAACCTAGCCGTGTAACCTTGGGCAAGTTACTTAACCCCAATTGCCCTAAAGGGGCGGCTAGGTGGCGCAGTGAGTAAGAGTGCCGGCCTCGGAGTTGGGATGACCCGAGATCAGATTCCGCCTCAGAAAATGAGCACCCATGCATAAATAATGACTAGCCTTGTAACCTTGAGCAAGTTACTTAACCCCAATTGCTTTAAAAAAAAAAAAAAAGAGAGAAGGTGAAGGCCCTGCAGAGCCCTCCTTGTGAGCATTGTGGGAGGTGGGCCCCTCTTTGTCAAATTAAAAAAAAAAAATCTCTCCTGCCTGACCAATTAAAGCCAATTAAGTGTGGAGCTTTGAGACTGGCAAATTCAAAGCTCACTTTCAAAAGGTCCACCAAAATTGTCTCTGTTGTTGCAATATTTTGAAATTTTAATTTGGAAAATTTACAATTTACTAGTCCTGGTCAAATTAACTAAGAATTAAATCTTTAAGAAATTGGAAATAGGATATTGGGATTGCTTAAAAAAACCAACCAAGCTTTTTGCTATCTCAGCTTGACTTGTTCCTTGAATTTGTAAAGGAAAATTAATAGCATTTGTGAAATACTTGTAATCAGAATTGTATGACTGGCATATGTTGGTATCTCTCTAACTTTGAATCCATGCCAGAATTGATAAGGTCAATTGATGTCAATTGATAAGTCATTTGATGTTATTTGATACTCATTGTTATTTTCTTACCATCTTTCTGAGACTGTATTGTGTATCTAAAGGTCTATTTAGCTAAGTGAATTTAAGAAACATTTTTGAAGTAGGAATACTATTACAGCTAACCAAAAAAAAAAAAAAATCCTGGGCCCCTGGATTCTGTGGCTGCTGGTGGGCCCTTTGCCTCCAGGCCATTGGCTCAGCCCTTTGCATCTCCACCCCTCATTCAGTGGAGACCCACTGGCCTTTTCTCCCCAGCTGTCTCTGATTGTCTTCAGGTTATTGATCAGGCCCAGGCTTTGAGATCTGATCTTACTGACACACCCCTAAGAAGGTAATCTCTACATTTGAGAGGTTTTTTTGTCAGCTTAGTTGAAAATCTAATGTTATTTCTCATCTAGAATTAGATCATGTGCAGAAAGTTATGCAAACTGCTTAAGATCATTTTAAGTTTTCAACTAACTTTCTTCATCAAGGTTTAATGATATTGTAAAAACAGAAGAGATCTGGCTGTTTTGATCTGAATTTGTAGTTGTTTCATGCTCTAAGCAAAAATTAATATTTGTAACTGAATGTATGTTAAGGATTCAATTTCTGAATTATCTCTTTCTTCCTGAGTGAATACAGACCCAGCTCCCTCTGAAACATAGACAGATCTACCCAAATGATTTTGGGTCCCAACTGTTTAAGGGGGAATGATCAGGTGCTTGGAATGGTGGGGTACTTGGGTGCCTGATATTTAGTTTAATCAGAGATACCTTAGTTGAGAGAAAAGAAAGATAGCATTTTTAACACCAGGTTAACTCAAGCTGTTGTAAAGTCTATTTATACAAAGCTGAACAAAGCAGAAAAGGTTGGCTTCCCCATGAGAACTGGGTCAGATCCTCCGACTCTCAGCTTTGACTTCCTTGAGCAGCCTGCATCTGAAATTTTCTCAGAGCTCAGAACTCAAGGCTGAGAAAGTCCAGACCATTCACTAACATATTTGGAAGACCATCACCCATTCTTCCTCTAATCCAGGAAGACCTAAAAGCTGAAATCACTAACTCTTCCCTCATCAAGTTCCTACAGGGTCTGCAGGGACTCACAAAAACTCCTCCCCTCAGCTCTCCAGATCCTGATCCCGAGTTCAACCTCAGCTTACCTGTTTCAACCTGGGGATTCTGTGCTGGTAAAAAGAAACTCACGGTCTGGAGCCGACCTGGAAGGGAGCACACGTCAGGATTCCCACTACACTTCCTGCTGTCAAAGTGGACTCTATTCCCACATGACAACATTACACCAGAGTGAAGCCTGCTGTCACCTCAAAATGAAAAGCAGAAGTCCACGAGGACCCCCTAAAGCTAAGACTATCCGATCCTCTCCCTGATTCCCCTTTTACCACTTTGTGCGGTCCCCCACAATCCCCATGGCCCCAGACCAAGCTATACCTGGGTGTTAACCACAGGAAATGGACAATCCTGGATTTTTCCTGAACCTGGAACACACAGCTCCCCCTCAACTCCCTGTTCCCCAGAATTGGACTATTTGGGGCCCCACCAGCCTGCTCTGTTCAGATACAGGATGCCCATGCGCCTGTGCTTGTGTCACAGCTTACCACCTCCCCTCTCCTAGCCCTGGTGCCTCCCTGTGCTACTGGGCAGGTGGTAGTGAGGGATTGGACCTATTGTTCTGAATCCATACAATCGGGTCTGACCCGTAGCAACTCATGCCCATCTCACCATTCAAAATCCCTCTGACCCCGCCTGGGGAACCCCGGTTTCTCGAGTCCTGGAAATCATTGTGAAGGGGAGAAGGGAGCGCAGATGGGAAAGATGTTAGTACTGACTATAACCAAAAAGCCATCTGTACCCCTGCCTGATTGGTCCCATAGGGGAATTGGCTATCCCCGCTCCAATAGGGAGCCCCGATATCCAAATAACAATACCAGCTGTCGCCATATGGGCCCCAGTCAGGTCATATGCCCCCCCATTTTCAAAGATTCAAGAATCTCACAATTATCAGGTCCCCTTAATTACTCTCCTGTCAGCTGTTCATAAAACACTTAATAGTACTAACCACAAGTTGGGAAAAGATTGTTGGATCTGTGTTGAACCCCAGCCTTCTTACTTAGGTGGTACTAAATGCTTAGTCACCCCTATTTCCAGCACAGAGACTTGTGAGTGGGACCAACCAAGGCTCACCCTCAGGGATGTACAGGGAACAGGTTTCTGCCTCATATCATCCAGCACCCCTTTATCCAGCTCTCAGTATAGCTCAATTTGTGGGAAAACCCATGTGATTCAGGCCTCTAGCTCAGACTACTTCCCCGCCCCTCTAGGAGCCTGGTGGGCATGCCATGATGGCCTTACCAAATGCGACTCTGCTATAGTGTTCCTCAGACAGCAAAACACTGAGGACCCCCTGTGTATCCGGTGAACAAAGTTGGCATTACTTCTCCCAGAAGGGCAACTGAGCCACCACCTAAGGCAGGCAGTACCACTCCTCATTCCCATTTAAGTGGGCTTGGGCCTTGTGGGTTCTGCAGCGACTAGGGTAGCAGCCTTGATTAGGGAGGAGGCCAACTATCAGGCCTAAAGTATACAGGTAAATATTGACCTCTCCCACATATAGCAGTCCATCTCAGCCCTGGAAAGATGGCTGGACTCTCTGGCAGAGGTGGTTCTTCAGAACCACAGAGGCCTTGACCTTCTTAAATAGGGTGGCCTGTGTGTACTCCTTGGTGAGGCTTGTTGCTTCTGTGCAAACAACTCTGGAGTGGTGAGGGAGAGTCTGAAGTTGGTAAACCAGAATATTGCTAATGGACAGAGGGAGGTGGAAAATTCTGAGAATGAGTATCAGTCCCTGTTGCTCTGGAACATCCCCCTAACTCACTAAATTGATATCAGCCTTGGTATTAGTATTAGCCTCTCCTCCTCCTGATCATAACCTTAATTGTCGGACCCTATCTCATTAATTGCTTTCTACAATTTGTCAAATCCGGTGTTTACTCCATTAATGTTAATTATCAGAGACCCCCCCCCACCCCACCATCCTTTAGGAACAGATTTGGGTAATCCAAATGTGACCACTAGATGTGACCCCAGCTGTCAAAGGTTTGACATACCTACAAGAAAGAGTAGGGAATGTTGGACACAGGAACACTCTGCCCTTCCCCCATTGATTTGTCACTTTGCCCTTTCTGAATGTTGGACACAAATCCACTCACCCTTTCCTTGATTTGTAAAGCAGGCAGCCCAACCTTTCCTTAATTGATTTGTAAAGCAGGCAACTCAACCTTGCTTTCCCTTGATTAATCTGTGAACAGGTAGGACCTCTACCCCTTGCTTTGCCTTGATTAATCTGTGGGCGGGAGTCCCAGACGAGGGTTTCCCTCTGGCTGGAAATTCAAATGTATACTGACCAATCACTAATTGAAGTTTCAAATGTACACTGACCAATCATTGGGGTTTCATCTTACATCACTGTAATTTCAGCTTACATAACCTGGCTATGGAACCACTATAAAACCAGCACAATGCCTGTGCCAAAGTATTGTCTGATTTGGGTGACCATGTACCCCAACAATCCCGCGGTAATAAAATCCACTTTTTAAACTTAAAAAAAAAAAAAAAAGAATTACACAGAGGACCAAATGTGAAAGGAATGGGAAAACTGTAAAATGCTGCACAAATTTAAGGCAATGCTTCTTAAACTTGCATTGGAAACTGTCCTCGATTTGGAGTCAAAGCATTCCCATCTTAACCAAGCCACACAAAACTTCTCTAGGCCTGTTACTTCACCTATAAAATGAGGGATTTATACAACATGACATCTAAGAGGCCTTCTAGTTCTAGATCTGTAATATAATAATTGTATACTTTATTTTCTTTTTTTTCCCATCTTTTATTTATTTATTTATATTTGTTTATTGGCACATAGTCCAGTATAGGGACTGCAAATACTTTCACATTAGACATTAGTCAGGTTACAAAGGTGTATTGTACTAGATAGAATGAAAAATGGTAAAGAGGTAATAAAACCAAACAAGGAAAAGAAAATATCAAGTAGTTTGTTTCCATCTTGATTTAAACATAGTTCTTTCTAGTTATTTCTCTGGATGTAGGCATCTCTCTGCATCATGAGTCTTTTGGGATTGACTTATATCACTGCATTGCTGAGAAGAGTCCAGTCTGTCATAGTCGGTCATCACACACATGTTGTGTCTGTGATTGTATACAACTTTCTTCTGGTTCTACTCTTCTCATTCAGCATCAGTTTGTATAAGCCTTTCCAGGTAAATATGAAAACCGCCTCCGCCTCGTTTCTTATACCACAATAGTATTCCATTACATGTATATACCACAAATTGATTAGCCATTCCCCAATTGATGGGCACCCATTTACTTTCCAATTCTTTGCAACCATGAAAAGAGCTGCTATAAATATTTTGGTACATATGGGTCTTCCTCCCTCTGCTATGATCTCTTTGAGATATAACCCTAGAAGTGGTATTGCTGGGTCACAGGGTATGAAATTATTTATAGTGCTTTGGACATAATTCCAGATTGCTCTCCAGAATGGTTGGATAAGTTCACAACTACACCAGCAATGCATTAGTGTTCCAATTTTTCCACATCACCTAGAGCATTTGTCATTTTCCTGTTTTGTCATCTTAGCCAATCTGACTGGAGAGATGTGGTACCTCAGAGTTGTTTTGATTTGCATTTCTCTAATCAAAAGTGATTTAGAGCATTTGTTCATATCCTTATAGATATTTTTAATTTCTTTCTCTGAAAACTGCCTGTTCATATCCTTTGACCATTTATCAATTGGGGAATGACTTGTATTCTTATAGATTTGACTCAATTCTCTGTATATTTTAGAAATAAGTTCTGTATGAGTTGTAAAAATTCTTTCCCAATTTCCCACCTCCTTCTTGATCTTGGTTACATTGGCTTTGTTTCTACAGAAGCTCTTCAATTTAATGTAATCAAAATTATTCATTTTGCATTTTATAATGCTCTCTAGTCCTTGTTTGGTGCTAAAGTCTTTCCCTCTCCACAAATCTGACAGGTAAACTATTCCTTGTTTTCCCAGATTGCTTACAATATCATCCTTTATACCTAGATCATGCAACCATATAGATTTGATTTTAGTATTTGGTGTTAGGTAATGGTCTATGCCCAGTTTCTGCCATACTATATTCCAGTTTTCCCAGCAGTTTTTGTCAAATAGTGCATTTTTACCCCCAAAACTGGGGTCTTTCGATTTATCAAACAATAGATTACTATATTCATTAACTGCTGGATCTCCTGCACCTAATCTATTCCATTGATCCACTACTCTACTCCTCTGCCAGTACCAAGCAGTTTTGATGACTGCTGCTGTATAATACAGATAAAAATCTGGTTTAGCTACTCCACCTTCCCTAGCATTTCATTTCATTAATTCCCTTGATATTCTAGACCGTTTGTTCTTCCAAATAAATTGTGTTCCTATTTTGTCTAACTCTGTAAAGTAGTTTTTTGGTAGACTGATTGGTATGGCACTAAATATATAATTTAGCTTGGGTAAAATTGTCATTTTTATTATATTAGCTCGAACCAGCCATGAGTAACTGATATTTTTCCAATTACTTAGATGTGATTTTATTTGTGTGAGAAGTGTTTTGTAGATGTGATCATATAGGTCCTGGGTTTGCTTTGGCAGGTAGACTCCCAAATATTTTGTAATGTCTACATAACTTTAAATGGTATTTCTCTTTCTACCTCTTGCTGTTGAATTTCATTAGAGATATACAGGAATGCTAAGGATTTATGTGGATTTATTTTATATTCTGCAACTTTGCTAAATTTATTTATTGTCTCAAGTAGTTGTTTACTTGATTTTCTAGGATTCTCTAAGTATATCATCATATCATCTGCAAAGAGTGATAGCTTGGTCCTTCTTTACTGAATCCCATTCCTTTGATTTCTTGTTCTTCTCTAATTGCTACTGCTAACATTTCTAGTACCAGATTGAATAAGAGGGGTGATAGTGGACAGGCTTGTTTCACTCCTGATATAATTGGAAATGCTTCTAGATTATCCCCATTGCATATAATACTTGCTGATGGTTTTAAATAGATGCTATCTACTATTTTAAGGAAGTATCCATTTATTCATATATTTTCTAGTGTTTTTAATAGGAATGTATGTTGTACTTTGTCAAAAGCTTTTTCTGCATCTATTGAGATAGTCATGTGGTTTCTGCTAGTTTTATTGTTGATGTGCTCAATTACACTGATGGTTTTCCTAATATTAAACCATCCTTATATTTCTGGAATAAATCCTACCTGATCAAAGCATATTATTCTTGTGATAAGTTGTTGCAGTCTTTTAGCTAATATTTTATTTAAAGTTTTTGCATCTAAATTCATGAGGGAAATTGGTCTATAATTTTCTTTCTGTTTTATCTCTTGCTGATTTAGGAATCAGTACCATATTTGTGTCATAGAAAGAATTTGGTAGGAATCCTTCTTGACTAATTTTCCCAAATAGTTTGTAGAGTATTGGAATCAATTGTTCTTTAAATGTTTGATAGAATTCACTAGTAAACCCATCTGGCCCTGGAGATTTTTTCCTAGGGAGTTCACTGATGGCTTGTTGATTTCCTTTTCTGAGATGGGGTTATTTAAGTAATTCACTTCCTCTTCAGTTAATCTGGGCAACTTGTATTTTTGTAAATATTCATCCATTTCACTACGATTTTCATATTTATGTGCATACAATTGGGAAAAAATAATTCCTAATTATTGTTTTGATTTCCTCTTCATTGGAGGTAGATTCACCCTTTTCATTTTTGATACTCATCATTTGGTTTTCTTCTTTCTTTTTTTTATCATATTGACTAAGGGTCTATCAATTTTATTGTTTTTTTTTAACCAGCTCTTAGTTTTATTTGTGAATTCAATAGTTTTCTAAATTTTAATTTTAATAATCTCTCCTTTAGTTTTTGATATTTCTAATTTAGTACTAAATTGGGGATTTTCAATTTGTTCTTTTTCTAGCTTTTTCAATTGCATGTCCAATTCATTGACCTCCCTTTTCTCTAATTTATTGATATATGCACTCAGGGATATAAAACTTCCCCTAAGAACTGCCTTTAATGCATCCCACAAATTTTAGCATATTGTCTCATTATTATCATTCTATTGAATGAAACTACTGATTGTTTCTATAATTTCTTGTTTGACCTACTCATTCTTTAGGATTAAATTGTTTAATTTCCAATTAGTTTTTAGTCTATCTTTCCATGGCCCTTTATTGCATATAATTTTTATTTCATCTTGATCTGAGAATGATGCATTTAATATTTCTGCCTTTCTGCACTCAATTGTAAGGTTTTTAAGCAGTACTATTTGGTCTATTTTTCAGTATGTACCATGCACTGCTGAGAAGAAAGTAAATTCCTTCTTATCCCCATTCAGTTTTCTCCAGAGATCTAGCATATCTAGTCTCTCTAAAATTCTATTTGCCTCCTGAACTTCTTTCTTATTTATTTTGAGGTTAGATTTTTTAAGTATAGAAAGGGGGAGATTAAGGTCCCCCACTAGAATAGTTTTGCTATGTATTTCTTCCTCTAATTCCTTTAACTTCTCTAAGAATTTGGATGCTATACCACTTGTTGCATATATGTTAAGTAAAGAAATTGCTTCATTCTAGGTGGTGCCTTTTAGCAAGATATAGTTTCCTTCCTTATCTTTTTTAATTAGATCTGTTTTTGCTTTTGCTTTACCTGAGATAAGGATTGATACCCCTGCTTTTTTTTTACTTTAGCTGAGGCATAATAAATTCTACTCTAGCCTTTTACCTTTATCCTGTGGGTATCCCTTTGTTTCTAATGTGTTTCTTGTGGACAGCATATTGTAGGATTGTGGTTTTTAATCCATTCTACTCTTAGCATCTGTTTTATGTCAGAGTTCATCCCATTCACATTCACAGTAATGATGACTATCTGTCTCTTCCCCTCCATCCTATTCCCTCTGCTGCTTATGTTTTTGTTTCTTCCTTCTCCCTTCCCCTCCTTGAAGTTGTCCCTTTTTACTGCCCCCTCCCTCAGTGTTCCCACCTGCTGACCCCTCTTCTTTACCTACCCTCTCTCTTTACTACTATTTTCCTCCTCTCTGTTCCCCCCACCTTTGGTCTCCTCCTTTTTATCCCTCCCTTACCCTCCTACTACTTATAGGACCCAATACATTTTTATACTTGTCTGAGTAATTTACTCTCCATTTGATACCAAACAAATGAGAGTAAATTTCAAACAGTGCTCCTCTCCCTCCCTCATTTTATTCTATTTAATGAATTTACATGTCTATTCACGTTAGAATCTTAAACATAACTGATAAAGTTGAACCCTCTTTGAACCAGAACTAGTGAGAATAGTGTGTAAATGTTGTTCCTCTCCCTCTTTCTTTCCCCTCTACTACAGTGTTTTTCTATGCCTCTTCGAATGGCATACTTTACCTTTTCCTATCGCGTCCTTTCTTTTTATCCAATTACAGATGCTTTGATCCCTTAATAAGGAATTTTATTTTTTTTTTGTCTTCAGTTTAGTTCATTCATACCCAGACACCTATCTATGTATAAACCTTGTAAAGGTCATGATAATCAAAGAACTTTCAGTATTGACTGTTATCAGCTCCTCATATAGGTATGTGAACATTTTGCTCTTGTTGCATACCAAGTTATGTGCATGTGTGCATGAGTGTGGGTGTGTGCATGTATATATGTGTGAGTCTGTGTTTTCCTTGTTTACCTTTTTATGTCTTTTGAGTCTTGTAATTGGAGATCAAAATTTCCATTGAGCTCTGACTTTTTCATCAGGAAAGTCTGGAAGTCCCTTATTTCATTAAACGACCATCTCCTTGCCTGAAAGACTATGCTTAGTTTTTCCAGGTAGTTAATCCTTGGTTGTAGTCCTAGCTCTTTTGCCCTACAGAATATCAATGTAGAAGCTACTAGGTGCTGTGTGATCCTAACTGTAGTTCCTCGATATTTGAATTGTTTCTTTTTGGCTGCTTGCAATATTTTTTCCTTAATCTTGTAATTCTGGAATTTGGCTACTATATTTCTTGGAGTTTTCAATTTGGGATCTCTTTCAGGGTGAGTCTGGTGAATTCTTTTGATAACTATTTTATTTTCTGATTCTAGGACTTGAGGACAGTTTTCTTTGACAATCTCTTGGAGAATGTTGTCTAGGCTGCTTTTTTCATCATGGCTTTCTGGCAGACCAATAATTCTTAAGTTATCTTTCCTGGATCTGTTCTCTAGGTCAGTCATTTTTCCAGTGAGATATTTTACACTTTCTTCAAATAATTCAATTATCATCTTTTGTTTGATTGACTCTTGGTTCATCATAGAGTTTTGAGTTCCAATTTGATTGATTCTAATTTTTAGCTAATTATAGTCTTCATTTAGTTTTTGAAGGTCCTTTTTTAGGGAGGTATTTTCTCCAATTACTTCTCTAATTTTACTTTTTAAGGATTTGTTTTCTTCAGTGAAACTTTTTCCCAAGTTGGTCACTTCCTCCCTGATTTAGTCTTTAAAATCTTTCTTAAGCTCCTCCAAGAATGCTATTTGGGCTTGAGACCAGTTCATATTTCCTTCTGAGGTCTCACATGTGGGTAAAGAGTCCAAGTTGTCCTCTGTATTTGGTTGTTCTTGACCTACATAATAAGCTCAGATTGATTTTCTTGCCTTCCCTTCTCCTTCTCAGCTTCCTTCCTTCCTATTATAATTTCCTATTTCTTAATTTCTCAGACTTTGAGCTAAGGGCCTGGTTGTTGACTTTGTATGCTGTAGCCTCTGGGTGTCTAGTTTCAGGGTAAGGCAGGAGTCTCAGTGAGGTATGCTGATATGCACAGAGTAGTCTGTGGTGGACGGGTAGGCTGGCCACTTCAGATTTCTGCCTCTAGACCCTGGGCTACAGCTCAGGCAGGCTTTTGCTGGTCAGGTAAGGTGGGGCTTGTTGCATCCCCTCCCTCTCTTCTCTTGACATTCCTTGCAGCCTCAGTTATACCCCTTCTTGATGACTTCCAAGCCTGAGGCTATTTCCACTATCTTAGGATTTCTCTCTGGGTACAAGACTTATCTTTGTGTTTTTTACTTCATGAAGGAGGGATCAGAGGGAGCAGCTGGAGTTTACTTTGCCATTCTAGCCCCTGGATATATAGACAGGCAATTTCTAAACTTCAAGGCTGGGAGCTCATAGTACCAGGAGAAGCTGCTGTCTCTCCTGGGTGCCCCAAGCCCTTTCTTACCTGGCTCCAATGATTCCTCCTGTCCCTAGGTGAGATGGTGGTGAGATGACTGTGATTTGTCCTTGGTAAGTCACCAGCTTTGGCTTCTTCTTTCTCTGGTGTAGTCTGCTTGTCTAAGCTGTACAGATGCCACGTCCTCCACACACCCCCTGTCTGGACCCACTGGGCACTTTCCTGGGCTGGATTCTGCCATGCTCTGTCTCCCAGTGGATTCTGTCACTCCAGCATCCATTCAGATTCACTTTTTAATGTTTAGTGACAGGATTCACAGAGGAGCTTAGAGAAGTTACTGCTTCCTTTTCACCATCTTGGCTCCGCCCCTGTATACTTTATTTTCAAATAAGTAAAGTTGTTCTCTCACTGAAGTAGAGAAAATCTGTCCCCACAAATATAGCAAGAAAAGTTTGAGGGCCAATTAAGGCAAGTAATGAAATCTGTTAAGTCACTGCTATGACTAGTTTTCTTAGTCTACTGGCATGATACAGTAAATTTGGAGAAGAAACTTAGAGGCCAGCTATTACAATACTTTCATTTATAGATGATAAAGCTGAGGCCAAGAGGAGTTAAATGACTTGGCCAAATTACCATAACTAATTAATAATAGAGGTAGCTTTGAATCAGGAGTGTGTTGTAGCCAACTGGTACCAGCTTACAGGAGTCAATAGATAAATTTTCAGCATTAGTATCTACATCCTGAAAATTGGCAAAAGGGTTTGATTTATTGTTTTGACTGTCTAGACTTAAAATAGTGAAGAAAATCTTAATGCATATTAAACTTGAAAAGTGTACTGAGGATGGCGGAAAGGAAGCAGTAACCTCACTGAGGTCCTTGGTCATTAAGGCTCAAAGGGTGAATCTGAGTGGAATCTGGAGTGATGGAGCCCACTGGAAGATGAAGTGTGGCAGAGTCCAGCCCAGGAGGTTGCCCTGTGTGTCCAGACTGGTCGAGTGCAGAGCATGTGGTATCTGCACAGTCCAGACCTAAGAGCAGACAAGCAGACTACACCAGAGAGAGCAAAAGCCCCAGCCTACAGACTTACCGAGGACGAATCACAGTCATCTCTCAGATGGGTAGGATCATTGGAGTCAGGTAGGAGAGTTGGGCCCTCAGTGGAAAGAGCGGCTTCTCTGGCTGCATTCAGCCCCCAGCCTGGAAGTTTAGAAACTACCTGCCTGTATAATACAGGGGCTGGAATGGTAAAGTAAATTCTAGCTGCTCTGATCCTCCCATCCCTCCTTCATGAAGCAGAAAACCCAAAGATAAGTCTCCCACCCAGATTGAAATCCCAAGTTAATGGAAATAGCCCCAGGCTTGAGAGTCTCCAAGAAAGGGTGTAACTGAGACATCCAGGAGTCTGAAGAGAAGAGAAGGTGGGGTCCCAACAAGCCCCACCTCTCCTCACCAACAAAAGCCTACTTATAGCCCAGGGCTATAAAGGCAGAAATCTGAAGTGGTCAGAGGCACCCATACCTACTCATCTACATCCCTCATTGACTTCCCTGACTTAGCCATAAACTAGCCACCCAGAGGTATTCAAAGTCAAGGATTAGGCCCTAAACTCATAGCCTGAGAAACTAAGAAATAGGAAGTCACAATGGGAAAAAAAAGAAGCTGAGAAGGAGAAGGGGAAGGCAAAAAAGTCTATTCGAGCATACTATGCAGGGCAAGAACAACAAAATACACAGGACAATATAGACTCTCTACCCACACCTGAGACCACAGAAGGAAACATGATCTGGTCTCAAGCCCAAATAGCATTCCTGGAGGAGCTTGAGAAAAATTTTAAAGACCAAATCAGGGAGGCAGTAACCAACTTGGAAAAACGTCTCAGTGAAGTAATTGGAGAAAATACCTCCCTAAAAAAGGAACTTAAAAAATAACTGAAGACCATAATTCAATAAAAATTAGAAACAATCAAATTGAAGCTCAGAACTCTATGATGCAGCAAGAGTCAATCAAACAAAACAAGACGATCGAAAAATTGCAAGAAAATGTAAAATATCTCCCTGGAAAAATAACTGACCTAGAGAACAGATCCAGGAGAGACAACCTAAGAATTATTGGTCTACCGGAAAGCCATGATGAAAAAAGCAGCCTAGACAACATCCTCCAAGAGATTGTCAAAGAAAACTGTCCTGAGGTCCTGGAATCAGAAGATAAAATAACTATCGACAGAATTCACCAGACTCCTCCTGAGATCCCAAACTTAAAACTCCAAGAAATATAGTAGCCAAATTCCAGAATTACAAGATTAAAGAAAAAATTCTACAAGCAGCCAGAAAGAAACAATTCAAATATCGAGGAACTACAGTTAGGATTACACAGGACCTAGCAGCTTCTCCATTAAAAGAGCGGAGGGACTGGAATTTGATATTTCATAGGGCAAGAGAGCTAGGACTACAACCAAGGATTAACTACCCAGCAAAACTGAGCATAATCTTTCAGGGAAGGAGATGGTCGTTTAATGAAATAAGGGACTTCCAGTCTTTCCTGATGAAAAAGCCAGAGCTCAATGGAAAATCTGATCTCCAATTAAAAGACTCAAGAAAGACATAAAAAGGTAAACAAGGGAAACACAGACTCACACATGCATAAGTGCACACACCCACACCCATATACACATGCTCATTACTTGGGATGCAACAAGAGCAAAATGTTCACATCCCTATATGAGGAGCTGATAACTGTCAATATTCAAAAACTTTATGATTATCATGACCTTCAAAAGGGTTACACTTAGATAGAGGGAGTGGGTATGAATGCACTAACCTGAAGACTTAAAAAAAAAACTATTAAGGGGATCAAAGGGACTGTAATGGGGAACAGGAAGGAATGAGGTAGGAAAAGGAAAATATGCCATCTGAAGAGGCATCAAAACACACTATAGAAGAGGGGAAAGAAAGAGGGAGAGGAACATCATTTAAATACCATTCTCACTGGTTCTGGTTCAAAGAGGGATCAACTTAAATCAGTGAAGTTTAAGATTCTAATGTGAATAGACACATAAATTCATTAAATAGAGGAAAAGGAGGGAGGGAGAGGAGCACTGTTTGAAATTTACTCTCATTGGTTTGGAATCAAATGGGGAGTAATTTACTCTAATAAGTATAAAAAATTTTTGTGTCCTATAGATAGTGGAAGGGTAAGGGAATAGTGAAAAGGAGAAGACTAAAGGGGAGGATTAGAAGGGAGGGAAATAGTAGTAAGGGGAGAGGGTAGGTTAAGAAGGGGGGGTCACTGGGTGGGAAACACTAAGGGAGGGGGTGGTCAAAAGGGAAAACTTCAAGGAGGGGTAGGGAGAAGGAAGAAACAAAAATATAAACAGGGGAGGGAATAGGATGGATGGGAAGAGACAGATAGTCATCATTACTGTGAATGTGAATGGGATGAACTCTCCCATAAAACAGAGGCAGATAGCAGAATGGATTAAAAACCATAATCCTACAATGTGCTGTCTACAAGAAACACATTTAAAACAAAGGGATACCCACAGGGTAAGGGTAAAAGGTTGGAGTAAAATTTATTATGCCTCAGCTAAAGTAAAAAAAGCAGGGGTAGCAATACTTATCTCAGATAAAGCAAAAATAGATCTAATTAAAAGAGATAAGGAAGGAAACTATATCCTACTAAAAGGCACCATCAAGAATGAAGCAATATCACTACTTAATATATATGCACCAAGTGGTATAGCATCTAAATTCCTAGAGGGGAAGTTAAAGGAATTAGAGGAAGAAACAGATAGCAAAACTATACTAGTGGGGGACCTTAATCTTCCACTCTCTGAACTCGATAAATATAACCTCAAAATAAACAAGAAAGAAGTTAAGGAGGTGAATAGAATCTTAGCGAGACTAGATATGATGGATCTCTGGAGAAAACTGAATGGGGATAAAAAGGAATTTACTTTGTTCTCAGAAGTGCATGGTACATACTCAAAAATAGACCATTTACTAGGGCATAAAAACCTCACAATCCAGTGCAGAAAGGCAGAAATATTAAGCGCATCATTCTCAGATCACGATGCAATAAAAATTATATGCAATAAAGGGCCATGGAAAGATAGACTAAAAACTAATTGGAAATTAAACAATTTAATCCTAAAAATTGGTGGGTCAAACAAGAAATTAAAGAAACAATCAATAATTTCATTCAAGAGAATGATAATAATGAAACAACATACCAAAATTTGTGGGATGCACTAAAGGCAGTTCTCAGGGGAAGTTTTATATCCCTGAGTGCATACTTAATTAAAGCAGAGAGAAGGGAGGTCAATGAATTAGACGTGCAATTGAAAAAGCTAGAAAAAGAACAAATTGAAAATCCCCAATTCAGTACTAAATTAGAAATATTGAACACCAAAGGTGAGATTAATAAAATTGAAATTAAGAAAACCATTGAATTAATAAATAAAACTAAGAGCTGGTTTTATGAAAAAATCAACAAAATTGATAGACCCTTAGTCAATATGATAAAAAAAAAATAGAAAACCAAATTATGAGTATCAAAAACAAAAAGGGTGAATCTACCTCCAATGAAGAGGAAATCAACAAAATAATGAAGAATTATTTCCCCCAATTGTATGCACATAAATATGACAATCTTAGTGAAATGGATGAATATTTACAAAATCACAAGTTGCCCAGATTAACTGAAGAGGAAGTGAATTACCTAAATAATCCCATCCAGAAAAAGAAATCAAACAAGCCATCAAAGAACTCCCTAGGAAAAAGTCTCCAGGGCCAGATGGGTTTACTAGTGAATTCTATCAAACATTTAAAGAACAATTGATTCCAATACTCTACAAACTATTTGGGAAAATTAGTGAAGAAGGAGTCCTATGAAACTCTTTCTATGACACAAATATGGTACTGATTCCTAAATCAGGAAGAGATAAAACAGAAAAAGAAAATTATAGACCAATTTCCCTCATGAATTTAGATGCAAAAATTCTAAATAAAATATTAGCCAAAAGACTCCAATACCTTATCACAAAAATAATACACTCTGATCAGGTAGGATTCATTCCAGGAATGCAAGGATGGTTTAATATTAGGAAAACCATCAGTATAATTGAGCACATCAACAATAAAACTAGCAGAAACCACATGATCATCTCAATAGATGCAGAAAAAGCTTTTGACAAAGTACAACACCCATTCCTATTAAAAACACTAGAAAGTATAGGAATAAATGGAGCCTTCCTCAAAATAGTTGATAGCATCTATTTAAAACCATCAGCAAGTATTATATGCAATGAGGATAAACTAGAAGCCTTTCCAATAATATCAGGAGTGAAACAAGGGTGTCCACTATCACTCCTCTTATTCAATCTGGTACTAGAAATACTAGCAGTAGCAATTAGAGAAGAAAAAGAAACCAAAGGAATCAAATGAGGTTAAGAAGTGACCAAGCTATCACTCTTAGCAGATGATATGATGATATACTTAGAGAATCCTAGAGAATCAAGTAAAAAACTACTAGAGACAATAAATAAATTTGGCAAAGTTGCAGGATATAAAATAAACCCACATAAATCCTCAGCATTCCTGTACATCTCTAATGAAACTCAACAGCAAGAGATAGAAAGAGAAATCCCATTTAAAGTCACTGTAGACATTATAAAATATTTGGGAATCTACTTGCCAAAACAAACCCAGAATCTATATGATCACAACTACAAAACACTTCTCACACAAATAAAAGCAGATCTAAATAGTTGGAAAAATATCAATTGCTCATGGCTGGGTCGAGCTAATATAATAAAAATGACAATTTTACCCAAACTAAACTATATATTTAGTGCCATACCAATCAATTTACCAAAAAACTACTTTCTAGAGTTAGACAAAATAATAACAAAATTTATTTGGAAAAACAAACGGTCTAGAATATCAAGGGAATTAATGAAAAGAAACACTAGGGAAGGTGGACTAGCTATGCCAGATCTTCATCTGTATTATACAGCAGCAGTCATCAAAACTGCTTGGTACTGGCAGAGATGTAGAGTAGTGGATCAATGGAATAGATTAGGTGCAGGAGACCCAGCAGTTAATGAATATAGCAATCTATTGTTCGATAAACCCAAAGACCCCAGTTTTGGGGATAAGAATGCACTATTTGACAAAAACTGCTGGGAAAACTGGAATACAGTATGGCAGAAACTGGGCATAGAACATTATCTAACACCATATACCAAAATCAAGTCCAAATAGGTGCATGATCTAGGTGTAAAGGATGATATTGTAAGCAATTTGGGAAAGCAAGGAATAGTTTACCTGACAGATCTGTGGAGAGGGGAAGACTTTAGGACCAAACAAGAATTAGAGAGCATTATAAAATGCAAAATGGATAATTTTGATTACATTAAATTGAAAAGCTTCTGTACAAACAAAGCCAGTGTAACCAAGATCAAGAGGGAGGTGGGAAATTGGGAAAGAATTTTTACAACTTGTGTCTCTGATAAAGGACTCATCTCTAAATTTATAGAGAATTGAGCCAAATCTATATGAATACAAGTCATTCCCCAATTGATAAGTGGTCAAAAGATATGAACAGGAAATTTTCAGAGAAAGAAATTAAAGATATCTATAAGCATATGAAGAAATGCTCTAAATCACTATTAATTAGAGAAATGCAAATCAAAACAACTCTGAGATACCACATCCCTCCAGTCAGATTGGCTAAGATGACAAAACAAGAAAGTGACAAATGCTGGAGAGGATGTGGACAAATTGGAACACTAATCCATTGCTGGTGGAGTTGTGAACTTATCCAACCATTCTGGAGAGCAATCTGGAATTATGCCCAAAGGATTATAAATAATTTCATACCCTTTGACCCAGCCATACCACTTCTAGGGTTATATCCCAAAGAGATCATAGAAGTGGGAGGAAGACCCATATGTACAAAAATATTTTTAGCAGCCCTTTTTGTGGTTGCAAAGAATTGGAAACTAAAGGGGTGCCCATCAATTGGGGAATGGCTAAACAAGTTGTGGTATATGAATGTAATGGAATATTATTGTGCCATAAGAAACAAAGAGGTGACGGATTTCATAATTACCTGGAGAGACTTATACAAACTGATGCTGAGCGAGAAGAGTAGAATCAGAAGAAATTTGTATACAATCATAGACATACCATATTTGTGATGACCAACTATGACAGACTGGACTCTTTTCAGCAATGCAATGATATAAGTTAATCCCGAAAGACTCAAGAAAGTGAGAAATGTGCCATCCAGAGATATAACTAGAAAGAACTGAGCCTGAATCCTGATGGAAGCAAACTAAATGATCTTGTTCTTTTCATTGTTTGGTTTTATTTCTTCCTTACCATCTTTCATCCCCCCTAGTACAATATGCCTTTGTAATTGGAATAATGTCTAATATGAATGCATTTGCAGATCCTATACTGGACTATATGCTGTCGTGTGTGGAGGGGGGAGGGAAGTAAAGGAAATTTGAAAATCAAGGAACTATGGAATTGAATCTTGTTAACTGAAACTAAACTAATAAATTAATTTTTAAAAAGTGTACTGTACACACATTTTTTTGAAGATACAGTTGTTAAACATTTATCAGCATGGCCTTGATTTTAATCTCCTGAATCATCCATATATTTAACCAAAAAGATACAAATGGACTGGTTGCATCGATGTGATCACATCACTTAGGAAGAGCAGTCATTTCTTCACTGCCCCTTCAAGATCTTTTCATTTCTACAAATAGTGCCTACATTAGAATCTTTATATTCAAATAATATTAATAAGATATTCAACACAAGCCACTTACTGTTAAGCACTAACACTTAAGCAGTTGGATTTATTGACTAAACATGATCCATGATAAATAGCTATTTTATTAATCATCTTCAGATAGTATGATGTTTCTACTTTACGTCCTTTAGTTACTAATACAATAAATTTTCCCTTTTGATGTTCTTTGACATTTCAACAAATTAAATGGACCATTAAATATGATCCTCTTCAAAAAAAAAAAGGAGGAAAAATCCCTTGTGACTATTTAATTAGGTACCATAATGTTGTTCAAATCACTTTCTAAGACACCTGGCCTTGGACTTTGTTGATGATGCTGTAGTCAGGTGGCTCAAGGAAAAGAGTGTTGAACTTGTAGTGTTGCCTCAGGTATTTAACTAGATCTCCTCTAAGGTTCCTGACTGCTGGAACTCTATTGTATTACACCCCAAACTACAAAAATTGGTGTGTAAAATGAGGATGATGACATGACCTCTCTTGCAGTTTTGCTTTGAGGCTTAAATGAAGCACTATATACATAAAGAACTTCGTAAACCTTAAAGAACTATATTGCTGCTGCTTTCAATAGAATGCGAGTTTCTTAAGGGTAGTGATTGTTACATATTTTTTCTTGTTATACTCAGTACTTAGTCAAATTATTAGCACAAAGTATGTATTTAATAGATGACTGTTATTTAATTTTTAGGGAGCTCAGTTCTGCAGACCTCATGTACAAAGATGAAGTGGTACATACTCTCCCCCCAAAAGAACTTCTTGAATGTTTATGTGAAAGTGACAAAAATGATTCATTATTATCACTTTTAAATTTAGATTGTGCAACTGATAATTAGCTTATTTGCCAAGTAATAATCATTTTATATGTATAATATTAATAAATAGCTATACAATAAGTCTACTATATGCAATGTAGTATGCTAGCTAATGAGGGAAGAATGTCCCTAAGTTTAAAGATATCCTAATTTGGATGAGAAAACTGTGGAATCACAAATGTTATTTCCCCTTCCCTACCAGAAGCAATCCTTCTCTAAGGTCAAGGCATTGGGCTCAGTCTCCTGTCAGGCTGAATCTCTGATACTCCTAGGGTCATAGAATCATAAATTTTTTTAGGATCTTTTTTTTTTGCCTTTTTTTTTGGAGGGCAATTGGGGTTAAGTAACTTGCCCAAGGTCACACGGCTAGATTTTTGTTTGTGTGGGTTAAGTGTCTGAGGCCGGATCCAAACTCAGGTCCTTCTGACTCCAGGGCCGATGCTCTACTCACTGCGCCATCTAGCCGCCCCCATAGAATCATAAATTTAAAGTTGGAATACACCTTGTACATCATCATATCCAAGCACTGCGTTTTATACATGAGGAAATGGAAGCACAGAGAGGATAAGAGACTTGCTTAATGTCACACAGCTAGTAAGAGATGGGATAGAACATCTTGATTCCAAGTCCTTTGACCTCTCCACTACATTACACTGCCTCAGAAGCAGAAAGGTGGTGCCATAGTCTTCTGAGTCTGAAGTCAGGAAGATCTGAATTGAAATTTTACCTTAGACATTTAGTAACTATGACCCTGGGCAAGTCACTTAACCCTGTTTGCCTCAGTTTCCTCTTCTGTATAATCAGCTGGGGCAGGAAAAGACAAACTACTACAGTATCTTTGCCAAGAAAACCCTAAATGTGGTCACTCAGAGTAGAACATGATTGAAAACAACTTAACAATGACAACAGTATTATGAAGTTTTACCTTGACCTTAAGGCTAAATTTGCCTCTTTGCAGCTTCAATCATTGCTAATGAGTCTGCCTGCCCTCTGGGGTCAAACAGAATAAATCTAATCTCTTCTCCATATCACAGCCCTTCAGATACATAAAGATAGAAATTGCTTGTCCTCTGAATCTTCTCCTCTCCAGGCTAAACACCTCCAGCTCCTTCAAATTACACAAATGGAATGAAAATCCAGGACATACTTGGGTTTTGATATAGCTAGTTCTTAATTATCTGTGCTAAAAGAGGGGGACAGTAATGTGGATAACAAACTATTTGATGTCAGTTCCTATTTGATTTGGGAATACATTATGTGATTTCTTTTTGCAGCATATTTACCTTCCTAATCATGTTTTGCTTAGGCTAATATTACAATGTGTTCATATTCCCTGAGAACAGATGGATTGGGCCATGGAGAGGCAGTGAGGGCAGCCCAGCAGCATGTTGAGAGGCAGAATAAAGTCAGCCTGGGATTATAAAAATGACCATGGATAATCCACAATACAAATAACCAATGTGTAGATAATTGAGAGTTGGTTGTATTCCCTGCGTAGTTTTAATGGCTATAGTATGACTTTCTTATATCTGATGAATTGGGCCTTTTCTGGAAAACTCAGAAACATGATTTCAGTACAGTAAACATCATCCAAGGAACTTTCATCCTGTGAAAAATATAAATGTCAAATAGTCACATCTCCATACTTTCACTCAGTGTTTCTGGTGTTTCCCTATGACTTATTAGTTCATTTGTGGGTGATATTATTTATCTGCTCAAATGAATTTATGTGTAATGGTGTAGGAATTGTATATGTATGCTTTAATTTCTGAACATACATTTTCTTACACACATTTTTGCAGAAATATCAATAATAAAATTTATGTAATGCTGATAATAGCTAATTATAAATGTATACATTTATACTGATATAATCACTATGAGGTTTGCAAAGCACTTCACCTGCATATTATTTCACTTTTTATCTCTGCCTCCATCTCTGTCTCTCTATATAGAAAAAAGTTTCTACCTGTAGGACAAGCTAAAACTAGGGCTTAGAGACTCATAAATGTGTGTATATACACACACATACATACATATACACACGTACACATTATTGATATAGGTTTTACATAATTATATATCTTCCATTATGTATTTATTTCCTGAAGAAAACATGCCAAAAGTGGAAATTGTTATACAGGTACCTAGACACTAAGTAGTTTGTCTACGGATATTCATAGCTGAAAGAAAGGATGTATCCAAGACATCTTTCTGGACACCTCCTCTACCTGTGGCATGCCACAGAGAGGTGTCAGAATAGGGACAAATTTGGGGAAGCCTTGACCACTACTGTTGCATTTACATTCCTTTCCTTGATTCCACTTACTCATATACCCTGCAATGGAAGAAAGATGAGGCTACATAGAAATGTGAGTAATTGTCATTTCCACACCTGTGGAATCAGTTCTGTGATACAATGCTACTAATAGAAATGACTTCCCATTGGTTTTGAGTCAAATTTGCTATCATCTCATGTCATTCAAAGATCTGCCAAGGTTTGTGTGTCTTAGAATGGAGGCTGAGTCAAAATTATAGTGTGTGGATACAATCCATACAGGCAGTCAACGTAACAAATCCCTAATACTTGGGGCTGCTAGGTGGCACAGTGAATAGAGCACTGGCCCTGGGGTCAGGAGGACCCGAGTTTAAATCCTTCCTCAGACACTTAACACTTACTAGCCATGTGACCTTGGGCTAGTCACTTAACCCTAACTGTCCTGCCTTTCCCACTTCAAAAAGCAAAATAAATAAGTAAATAAATAAAACAAATCCATAATACTTGTGAAGTGTGGCAAATATCTCATCACTCATAAATGGTGTCAAAAAATACCTACAATCCTCTTTTTTTCCAAATTCCCATTCATAGCATCTTAACATAGTGAAAATATAAGACTATAATAATATTAATACTACTTATCTCATAGGTTTACTATGAGAACGAGAATGGTACATCTTATATGATAAAGATAAATGTCAACTTTTTTCAAAAATTCACTAAATTTGTGATCTTGTAATTGGGCAGATATTTTTTATCATCCAATCTTTTTAAAACAATCTTTAAATTTCTTTTTTATTTTTTCTTTATTTTCCAAGTAATAAGTATTTTTGTGTTTTGAAGTAATCTGCTCTTAGCACTATCGCCCCCCCCCCCATTGGGCATTAAAAAAAAAAATCCATCACTACATATTTACCTAGTTTGCTAGCTCATTTGGCAAATAAATTCTCATGTTAGCCATGTCTGAAAACTTTTATCTCTTTATGCATTTTAATTTCCTCACTTCTCTGTCAGTAGGTGAGTGAGGTATTTAATTTTCATTCTTTTGGATTCATGATTTATCATGTCATTTATCAGTTTCAAGGTCTTTTAAAGATGTGTTTTCCCCCTAAAATGTCATCCCATAAAACGTATAGATTATTTCATAGTTTTGTCCATTTCCCTTTTCATTAGGTCTTTCCAGTTTCCTCTGAAATTACTTTTTTCATATTTCTTATCATAATTCAATAATATTACATTATATTAATATGCCACAATTTGTTTAGCTACTCCCCAACAGAAGTTTATTCCTTTAGTTTCCAATTCCTACCTACCACAAAAATAGCTACTATAATATTTTTCTTCCTATAGAGCCTCTCCCCCTTTCTTTTATTTCTTTAGGTATAGTTGTAATTGTAGTATCACTGGGTCACAGGGTATACACAATTTGGCAACTTCTTCTCTAAATTCCTTTCTAGGATGTCAAAACCATCTCACAGTTCCACCAACAGTGCTCCAATATTCCTGTTTTCCCAATATAGGTGTTCCTTCCAGTGATCCAGATGAAAACCAATCTATTCCTTTACATACAGTAATAAAGGTGTCCATGACCCACCATAACTTAATATCAGGGCCCCACCCAAAGTGTTTCAGGCTTCCCTTTTGTTCTCCTGATATTGTGAGGGTGACAATGGGTTATCCATTGGTTTTTCCTGCTCATTAATTTATGACAAGGTCATCTTTTTATTTATACATTTTAATGACATTTTTATAACAATTCTTCAAAGTTCCTTGTCTATAACATGTTACAGGATACTCATGTGCTTCATGTGCCTCAATATTTCCTTGGAATAATGATCAACTTTATTTGTAGAGTCAGTCAGACTACAAGCATTTCTTAAGCACATACTTTGTGCCAGACATTATGCTGGGTTAGGGACACAAAACAAAACAGTATCATTATTATCCCTAAAATATAAAACATTTTATTTGTAATATAATTGAATTAAATTTCTTTTTTTCAATAAATAAACATTGATTTTTTTTTCTTACTCCCACATCCCTCTCTCCACTGGATAAAGTCCCTTTATCACATAAGCATGGTCAAACAAACCAAATTCCTGCATTGCATATGTCCAAAAACATAGGTTTAATCTTCATATTTGATCATGTGTCTTCTAGAATTTTGATTAACCATTGCATCGATCAGAGTTCTTGAGTCCTTCAAAATCTATTCTCCTTGTTCTGTTCACTTCATTCTCTATGAATTCATACAGGTCTTCCCAGTTTTCTCTTTTATCACTTCTTATAGCACAATATCATTTCATTGAATTCACATATCATAATTTGTTCAGTCCTCCTCTTGATGGGTGTACCTTTAGTTTCCTGTCACTTCCCATTCTTTGAGTACTGACTTATGAATGCTCCCTTGTTCTGAACTATCTACTTAGCTCAATCCTGTATTTTGTTATTTACTGTCATTTTCATTTACTTGTTCTTGGCCTCCATTTCTCAGGAGGTAGGAAGAAGGTATTGTTGTTCTTGTTGTTGTTTTATACAGGTCCTCTATCAAAATATTACTTGCAATTGTCTAACTGCAGTCTATGTTTTCATTGGTCTGGACATATCCTTAAGTTCTTCCACATTCCCACTGCCCCAAATTTATGACAATAGGAAACATTTTGATTGAAAAATAAGATATACTCATTGTTCTTCATTAAAACAATAATCATTCCAGGAAAAGAGAGGAAAAATATTTGGAACATCTAGTGATCCTTTACAATCCAGTAGTACTCTGATGGGATTTTAATTTTCTTCCCCTTTCCTTTCCTCCCCTCCTATTTCTTCTTTATCGTACAGAAAGTCCAGGTTTCAAGTTGACTCAAATCATCTGGAAGATTTGAATTCAAATCCTACCTCAAATACTTTATATGTGTGTTATCAACACTAGGCAAGTTATTTAGCTTCTCTCAGCTTTAGTTTCTTCACCTGTAAAATCAGTATAATATTAGAACTTACTCCTCAGGGTTCTTGTGAGGATCAAATGAAGTTATATATGTAAAGTACTTTGAGAACCTTAAGGCACTATATAAGGGTTAGCAATTAGGTATCCATACTCCTAGAAATAGTTATGTAAAAGGTATAATGAAGGCCTAGAAGAAAGACATTTTATCATATGATGTGTTCGTGAAGAACAAAATTCAAAGTTATCCAAAAAAGACCTTTTCAGAGGGGAAGGAAGACTGGACTTTTATTTCATTGTCAAGGAATTTCCACTGAGGAAATTCCCTCTACTAATGCACATAGGCATGTGTTATTAAACTTAACAGTCTTAGAGATATATATGTCTGTTAAACCAAGTGATTTGCCTGAATCATGTAAGTATGGGTCAGAGACAGAACTGAAATCCAACTCCTCCTGATTAAAAAAAAATTAGTGTACAAATGGATCTACATAAGTAAAAAGCCATATTAAAAATGTTAGTAAGTGATTAACAAAATGAATGACACTTTATAGATGAACTTTATTTAATCAAGAATTTACTAAATGTCACTATTGGATGAACATGATTTAGCCAATAGTATATGTAACAATGATGGTTATTTTATTAGCAATTTGTTGTACAGACTTTTAAAGTATGCATCCAAGGTGTAAATATTAGATATCATATGTTTATATAACATATACCATATATACATATACATTCTGCCTTCTAATTTTAAATATATAAATTTTTGATCAATGAATACAAAATTTAATGAACTTTGTACATTCTCAGCAATTAGTAATTTCCCTTTCCATTTTTTCTGCTGTTATCTTATTGTGTTTTCACTTAAAAAACACATTTTTTTTTCTTTCTCACACCCACACCTTAAATAAAAACAAAATCCTTCTAATAAATAAGCACATTTGAATAACATAAATTCCCAAATTATCTATGTCCAAAAATATATGTACCATTCTGCATCTTGAATGCATAGCCTCTTTTTTCAGGAGAGAGCTAGTATACTTTATTAGGTCTTCTCTAATTACTGTTGGTTCATTTCATTGATTATAGTTATTAAATGTTTCAAAGTTGCTTGTCTTTACAATGTCATGAGTATATACATTTTTCTCCCATTTTTCTTCATTTCATTATAAATCACTTCATACAAGTCTTCCCAGGTTTCTCTGAAATAATCTATTTCATTTCACCAAATATTTATTAGGGTTTACTGTGTGCAAGTCACTGGGGCTATAGAGATAATCATTAAAAGCATTCTTGTCCTCAAGGAAGTGCAGATTCTAGTGAGAGTGAGGTTGTGGGGGTACAACATTTATTCAGATAGGAACATACAAAGTAATTTCAAGGGAAAAAGAAAATAGACACTTGGAGAGATGGGTAAAAGTTACTTCCAGGAAGGAATATGATCTGTTCTTTAAAGGAATCTAGGAACTCTAAGAAATACAGGTGAAACAGGGATCCATTCAAGACATACAAAAGCACAGAATCAGGAGACTGAATAACATGGACAGGGAAAAATAAGTGGGATATTTTGGCTAGAATAGAGAATGTATGAAGGTGAAGACTATGGAATATGAAAGGAGAAGTAGATGGGAACCCACTTAAAGAGGGTTTTCACATGTCAGGCTTAGCATTTTATATTACATCTGAGAAGCAATAGTGAACCATTAAAAATTTCAGAGTAGGGAAGTTATGTGGTCAGAAATGTGTTTTAGGAATTTTCAACTCTACAGTAGTGTAGAGGATGCTTTGAAGAGAAGAGATTGTAGTAATTCAGTAATTCTGAAAGTAATTCAGAAGCCATTGCAATATCGTCATCAAGAATTACTAAGAGTGATAATTAGTATGCAAACTATATGAGGAGAAAGGAAAGGGGTAAATGTGAGAGAAGTTGAGATTCAATTGTTAACAACTTGCAAGTGAGTAAATATGTGAAATCAGGCAAATGGAAGAGTTAAGTACAGCTCTCAGGTTAGGAACCTGCGTCGATTGCAAAATGGTAGTAATGAACAGTGCATTCAAATCCATCTAAATAATTCTAAAATTTTGCTTTCTTGATGGATACATGTGGAGATGCATAAAAAGCTAAATATCAACAAATTATTTTGCTATTGACTTTAATTTTATTCATTGCATGTTGTTGAAGTACATCCTATACATTTTTAAAGCCTAGTATAACTATCAAGATTACAGCAATATATAACAAAGATCATACCAGGAGGGAGTTATACCAGGAATGCAGGGCAGGTTTAATATTAGCTAAACTACAAGACAATTGACCATATCAATAAAAAAAACAACAGAAATCATATGATTATCTCAACTGATGCAGAAAATCTTCTGACAAAATACAGTTACTATTAAAAAACTACCAAAAAGCTAAAAAAATAAAAACTAAAAAATCTTAAAACAATAGAAAGCATAAGAATAAAAGAAACTTTGCTTAAAATGATAGGTATTATCTGTGTGAGCTAGAAGCCTTCCCAATATTATCAGGGGTGAAGCAAGGATCCTCATTATCACCACTGTCATTCAAAATTATATTATAATTTTAGCTATAGAAACAAGAAAAAGAAATTGAAAGAATTAGAATAGGTGATGATGAAGTTAAACTATCATTCTTTGCAGATGATATGATAATATCCTTGGAGAATCCTAGAGAATCAACTTAAAAAAAACTAGTTGAAACAATCAAACATTTTAGCAAAGTTCTAGGATATAAAATAAAACCACAAAAATCATCAGCATTTCTCTATGTTACCAACAAAGTCTAGCAGCAAGAGATAGAAAGAGAAAGTTCATTTTCAAAATTGTAGATAATATAAAATACTTGGAAGTGTAAAAGACAAACCCAGGAACTGTATGAATATAATTATAAAATACTTTTCACACAAAGTCAGTTCTAAGTAATTGGAAAAATATTAATTGCTCATGAGTAAGCAGAGCCAGTATAATAAAGATGACAATTCTACCAAAATTAATGTATTTGTTCAGTACCATGCCAGTCAAACTATGAAAAATTATTTTATGGAGATAGAAAAAATAATAACCAAATTGAGCTGGAAGAACAAAAGGTCATGAATAGGAAGATCATTTTTTTTAAATTTGAAGGTGATCTAACTGTACCAGATCTACAACTATATTAGGGATAATGCTCAAAACCCTCTGGTAATAGCTGATACCAAGACATAAATCAGCAAAATAGATTAGATACATATTACACAATATTAAATGACTATAGTAATCTTATATTTGATAGATGCAAAGATCCAAGATTTGGGGACAGGAACTCATTTCTTATAGCACAATAGTATTCGATCACAATAATATACCAAAACTTATTCAGCCATTCTCCAATTGATGGAAATCACTTCGATTTCTATTTGTTACCCACCACACAAAGAGCTGCTGTAAATATTTTTATAAAAAAAAGTTATTTTTCTTTAATCTATTTGATTGTAATATTATTGTACTATAAGAAATTATGAGTAAGATGCTTTCAGAAAAACCTTGAAAGTCTTACACAAATTGATGCAAAGGGAAGTGAGCAAAACTAGGAAAACCATGTACACTGTAGCAGTAATATTGTAAAATGATCAACTCTGAATGACTTACCTATTCTCAACAATGACTTAACTATTCTTCAGTGATACATGACAATTCCAAAGGACTAATGATGAAAAATGCTATCCATCACCAGAGAAAGAACTGGTGGAAATTGAATGCAGATAGAAGCATACTTTTAAATTTTTCTTTTTCCTGGGTTTTTTTACCTATATTTTTCTTTAATAACATGACTAATACAGAAGTAGGTTTTGCATGTCTGTACATGTACAGTCTATATCAAATTGCTTGCCATCTCATGGAGGGATTGAGGGAAAGGAAAGAGGGAGAGAACTTGGAACTCGATTTAAAAAATAATGTTAAAATTTGTTTTTTAAATGTTATTGGAAAATTAAATATTTAAAACTATAAAAGCACACTATGCTGAGATTTTTTTTGCAAAGATTTTCCATAACTAAAATATTTAGTTTGGGGCTCTGAGATCACTTCCAATTCTATAGTTATTCAACCATGACTATGAGATTTTTCTTCAAAATTGTTCATTTTGAAATTCTGAAATAGGCATCATTTAAGATTTTTCTCCATTTCCAACCCCTAAGCTCAAGGTTTCTAGTTAAAATTTAAATCACTATAGTCCTAAGGTCAATTTTAAAATATTTATAAGATTTCTAATGAGTCTTATACCACAAATGTTATTAATCAATAAAACAAGCTCTTATTAAATGTCTAGAATATATATGACATACAAAAACAAAAGTGAGGCAATTCCTTTCCTCAAGCAGCTTACATTCTAAAAAAGAAGTATAACATATGTAGAAGATATTAGCTAGGGAAGAGAGTTTTAGCCTAGGCAATTATAAAGACTGTGAATGGAAGCATGGGACAATAGATAGTTATCTTCTTTCCCACAACAATGGTAGTATTCATTTTATCTCTGTTCCCAAGAGGAAGAGCAAGAGAAAGAAGTGAGAATGGAAGAGAGGATGCAAGAGGATATAAGGGCAGAATAGCAAGCAATATAAAAAAATATATATGTATTGAGCAAGTCCTATTTCCCTGGTGGATGATAGAAAGGATAGCTGTGTTCTCCTTGGGCTGAAGTAAGTTTTCAGTCATTCGCATACAAATCGAAATCTGACTTTCATTGCACAATCCAAAAGGAAGGTGGATTAGCTAACTCTTCCTTAGGGGTTTGATCCTGAAGGTCTCTGGAGATTTGATCTGGAGGGCTGTTTTGTATTGTTTTGTTTTGTTCTGGAGGCTTAAGGGAGATGGCAAGTCATATTCATAAAAGGACAGAGCAGGTGAGTCCTTTGAGAACCTACCTCTAAGACTGTGCTCATGTTATTTCAACCCCAGTCAGCTGAAATATGAATGATTCAATCAATAGGCCCATTTTTCTGATCTATACAACATCAAATAATTGTTTTGTTAGGCTATTTGACTAGCTAAGTATAGTATCTACTTTGAAAAACTAGTAATTTACCTTTATCAATGACATGCCACTCATTCTGATACATGAAGAGTTCAAACCTTGTTTACTATGGAACATGCATGTTCTAAAGTTACCATTTGATATATGCTTCAGTTTGGGTTAGAATTCTGCAAAATTTTGTAGTAATGAATTCTAAATAAAGTGGGTGAGATATAAAGGAAGGTAATAATAATGGCACATATTGGATGTAATGGGTTCATACCATAAAGTCTTCATAATACCATGGAAGTTCACTGTCTCTATTTTAAGAGGCTTTACAAATTTCTAACATTATTTTCTTTTTCAAAGTTGACTTCCAAATTGTCTTCCCACCTACCACTCATCCACCTCCCATTGAGAGGGCAAATGGCAACGTATCAATTGTATATTTAAAATCATACAAAACGTATTTCCATATTAGCTATATTGCAAAAAAAAGCAAAGAAGGAAGGAAGGAAGGAAGGAAGGAAGGAAGGAAGGAAGGAAGGAAGGAAGGAAGGAAGGAAGGAAGGAAAGAAGGAAGGAAGGAAAGAAGGAAGGAAGGAAAGAAAGAAGAAAGGAAATTATACTTCATTTTGCCCTCAGTACATCAGTTCTCTCTCTGGACTTGGGCATCATTTTTTTCATCATGAGTCCTTTGGAATAGTCTTGGATCACTGTATTGATCAAAGTACCCAAGTCTTTCACAGTTGATCACTATTACAATATTGCTGTTACTGTCCCCAATAATCTCCCAGTTCTTCTCACTTCACATTGCATCAGTTCAATAGATCTCTTTTTTTTCTGAAAGCACCACTTTCATCATTCTTACAGCACAATAGTATGTCATCACAATCATATGCCACAACATATTCAACAACAACAACTTATTCAGCCATTCCCCAATTAATGGGCATCCCCCAGACTTCCAATTCTTTGTCACCACAAAAAGTTGTTACAAATATTTTAGGATATATAGGTCCTTTATCTGTTTCTTTGAATTTTTTTTATACATTCATAGTAGTGGTATTACTTGGTCAAAGGGCATGCAAAGTTCTATATAACCCTTTAGGTATAGTATATAATTGTTCACCAAAATTTAGACCAGTTTTGACCAGTTCACAACCGCACTGATAGTTCATTATTTTCCCTCATTCCTTCCCTCTCTGAACCAATTTCAGTGAGAACATTACCTGTCATCCTCCATACAATCCCCTCCATTATAAAAGGTCTTACTTGCACACTTTTTTTTATGTGAGATAATTTGCCCCATTCTACTTCCCCTTTTTCCCACTCTGATATACTTTTTTGAGATTCTCCCAACATAAGTGATTCATATCAGTGTCCTCTGACTATGTAGACTGCTTCCAATTATCCTAATAATGACAAAGTCCTGAAGTTGGAAGTAGTTTACATACTCAGAGGGCACTAGTTTGAGTAAATTATGTTGAGAAGATCTCAAAAAAGTATGTAGATAAATATGAAAAAAGAAATCATAAGAGACTCAAATAAAGTTAAACTTCCCATATAGGAATATAAACAGTTTAACTTGAGACTCTTATGATTTCTTTTTCAGAAATATCTTTTTATGCTTCCCTTCAGTCTTGGGTGTGAATATAAAATTTTCTATTCAGCTCTGTTCTTTTCCTCAGGAATCTTTGAATATTCTCTATTTTATCAAATATTATTTTTCTGCTGGATGACTATACTGAGTTTTGCTAGGTAGGTTGTTCTTGGTTGTAATCCTAGTTCCTTTGCCTTCCAGGATATTCCATACCCCCTACTTCTTCAATGTGGTGGCTGCTAAAATTTCATGTGATCTTGTCTCTGATTCCATGATATTTGAATTGTTTCTTTCGGACTACTTCAAGTGGGAATTTTCTCCTTGACTTGGAAGCTCTGGAATTTGACTTTGATAATTCTGGAATTTTTCATTTGGGAATGTCTTTCAAGAGGTGATCAGTGAATTCTTTCAATTTCTATTTTACCCTTATAATATAAGATGGGTCAGTTTTCCTTCATATTTTCATGAAATATGATGTCTAAGCTTTTTGTTTTTGTTTGTTTTTTCTTTTTGCTTTTTGGAGGGGGGAGAAGGCAGGGCAATTGGAGTAAATTGACTTGCCCAAGGTCTCATGGCTAGTTTTGTGTTAAGTGTCTAGGGCCAGATTTGAACTCAGGTCCTCCTGATTTCAGGGCTGTGCTCTATTTACTATACCCCACCCAGCTGCCCCTTGTTTGTTTTTTCTTTTTCTTTCTTTTTCTTTGTTTTTTTTTTTTTTTTTTTTTCTTTTTGGAGGGCTATTGGGGTTAAGTAACTTGCCCAAGGTCACACAGCTAGGTTTTTGGTTTGTGTGTATTAAGTGTCTGAGGCTGGATCCGAACTCAGGTCCTTCTGACTCCAGTGCCGGCACTCTATTCACTGCGCCATCTAGCTGCCCCCCTTGTTTGTTTTTTCAATCATGGCTTTCAAATATTCCAATGATTTGAAAATGCTTATTACTGAATCTATTTTCCAGGTCAGTTTTTTTTCCAATAATATATTTCATATTTTCTTCTAAATTTCATTATTTTGACTGTGTGTTTCTTGATGTTTCATATATTTATTAACTTCTAATTGCCTAATTCTAATTGTTAAATAATTATTTTCTTCATTAAACTTCTGAGCCTCTTTTTCCATTTGGACGATTCTGCTTTTTAAGGAGTTCTTTTCTTCAATGAATTTTTGCGTAGGAGCCAATTCTATTTTTAAGGTATTACTTTATTCATTTTTTTTTGCTTCTTTTACCAAGCTGGTAATTATCTTTTCAGTATTTTCTTGCATCACTCTTATTTATTTTCCCAATGTTTGCTCTACGACTCTTACCTCTGTCTTTAACTCTTCCAGAAATCTTAATGGAGTTGGGACTACTCAGCATTTTTCTTTGAAGCCTTGCTTTCAGTGATTTTTATACTTTTGTCTTCTGAGTTTTTGTCTTGTTCTTCCCCTCCCCTATCTTTTTAATAGTCAAATTATTTGTTGTTGCTGTTTGCCCATTTTCCAGTCTATTTCTTTATTTTGAACTTTATGTTAAAGATGGACTCCTCTTATGGTTTGGGGAGACACTGTCACAAGTTTTAGGCTTTTTTATGCTACTCATTTCAGGACTAATTCTGAGAATCTGAAAAATTTTTTGTACTTCCAATATGGTGTCAACTAGGGAGAGGTATAGTCACTTCTCACCTGGTCTACATTCTGGCCTTTACCCAGGAAAGGCCCCTATGCCTCTGCCAGTGCTCCTCTCTTCCTTAGAAATGTGACCAAGCGCTGGTCCTGCAGTCAGGGGGACCTGAGTTCAAATCTGGCCTCAGACACTTAACGACAAAAACTAACTGTGTTACCTTGGGCAAGTCACTTAGTCCCAATTACCCTACAAAAAAAAAGACACAGAAATGTGACCAGGGCCCCTCCTCCCTTGTGAACAATTGCAAACATGCTTCTCTTTTCCCTGGAACTGTGACCCAGAACTACCTCTGGGTGATAGAATTACCAATCAGTACCAGCTATACCCTGTGCAACAGGTGCCCTGTAATCTCTTTCTGACTGATTATTAGACCTTTTTACCATCTCTGAGCTGAAAGCTCCCGAAGCTCCTGCTGCTTCTGCCACAGTCTCCTACAAAAGATCACTGCTTGTGCTACTGCCTCATGGGCTCTGGGTCAACCCTTATACCATTGTTACAGATCTTTCATGCCAAGCTCTTAAATTGTCATAGGCTGGGGAAAAAATAAAAATGTCTCACCAGGACCTTTTGTTGGTTCTGCTACTCCAAAGATCAATTTGAGAGGGTGGAGCCAAGATGGTGGAAAGGAAGCAGTAACTTCTCTAAGCTACTCAGTGAATCCCATCACTAAACCTTAAAAAGTGAATCTGAACAGATTCTGGAGTGACAGAATCCTCTTGGAGATGGACCATGGCAGAATCCAGCCCAAGAAAGTGCCCAGAGGGTCCGGACAGGGGGAGTGTGGAGGACATGGCGTCTGTACAGCTCAGACTCGAAAGCAGACAAGCAGACTACACCAGAGAGAGAAGAAGCCTGCTGATTTACCAATCCCAAAGACAAATCTCAGCCGTCTCACCTGCATCTCATCAAGGGACAGGATGAATCATTGGAGCCAGGTAAGAGAGGGCTGGGGCCCCCAGCAGAGACAGCAGCTTCTCCTGGTGATATCAGGCCCCAGCCTGGAAGTTTAGAAATCCCCTGACCATTTTAGCAGGAGCCAGAATTAAATGAAAAAGTAAACTGGCAGCTCTGATTCCTCCTCCATGAAATAGAAAACCCAAAGATAAGTGCCCCACCTAGAGAGAAATCCTAAGATAGTGGAAATAGCCTCAGGCTTTGGAGTCATCAAGAAGGGGTGTAACTGAGGCAGCAAGGAGTCTGAAGAGAAGAGAGGGAGGGGTCCCAACAAACCCCACCTCACCCAAGGAGCAAAAGCCTGCCTAAGCTATAGCCCAGGGATATAGAGGCAGAAATCTGAAGTGGCCAGATTACCCCTCCTCCACAGACTACTCTGTGTGCATCAGCATACCTCTCTGAGACTGCTGCCTTAGCCTCAAACTAGTGACCCAGAGGCTACAACATTCAAAGTCAAGGACCAGGCCCTTAGCTCACTGCCTGAGAAATTAAGAAGTAGGAAATTATAATGGGAAGGAAGAACACTGAGAAGGAGAAGGGGAAGGAAAGAAAATCTATCCAAGATTATTATGTAGGTCAAGAACAACTAAATACAGAGGACAACTTGGACTCTTTACCCACATGTGAGACCTCAGAAGGAAATGGGAACTGGTCTCAAGCCCAAATAGCATTCTTGGAGGAGCTTAAGAAAGATTTTAAAGACTAAATCAGGGAGGCAATGACCAACTTGGAAAAAAGTTTCAATGAAGAAAACAAATCCTTAAAAAGTAAAATTAGTGAAGTAATTGGAGAAAATACCTCCCTAAAAAAGGACCTTCAAAAACTAAACGAAGACTATAATTAGCTAAAAATTAGAATCAATCAAATTGAAACTCAGAACTCTATGATGGACCAAGAGTCAATCAAACAAAAGATGACAATTGAATTATTTGAAGAAAATGTAAAATATCTCACTGGAAAAACAACTGACCTAGAGAACAGATCCAGGAGAGATAATTTAAGAATTATTGCTCTACCAGAAAGCCATGATGAAAAAAGCAGCCTAGACAACATCCTCCAAGAGATTGTCAAAGAAAACTGTCCTGAAGTCCTGGAATCAGAAGATAAAATAGGTATTGAAAGAATTCACCAGACTCATCCTGAAAGAGATCCCTAATTGAAAACTCCAAGAAATATAGTAGCTAAATTCCATAATTACAAGATTGAGGAAAAAATATTGCAAGCAGCCAAAAAGAAACAATTCAAATATCGAGGAACTACAGTTAGGATCACACAGCACCTAGCAGCTTCTACATTAAAAGATCAGAGGGACTGTAATTTGAGATTTCGTAGGGCAAGAGAGCTAGGACTACAGCCAAGGATTAAGTACCCGGCAAAACTGAGCATAATCTTTCAGGCAAGGAGATTGTCATGCAATGAAATAAGGGTTTTCCAGACTTTCCTGATGAAAAAGCCAGAGCTCAATGGAAAATCTGATCTCCAATTACAAGACTCAAGAAAGACATAAAAAGGTAAACAAGGAAAATACAGAATCACAGGGGCGGAGCCAAGATGGCAGAGTAGAAACAGCACTTCCAAGGTGCTCCCCCCACCCACACCACTTCCAAACTATGTCAAAAGATTTTGAGTTATAAATTTTCTCCCCATGTTTCCCCTACCTACCACCCCAAAACAGCAATCCCACTGAATACTCTCTCCCCCAATCTGCTCTCTCCTAGGTCCTTCCCCATACTCCCTTTGACCCTCTAGTAGGACAACATGGATCTCTATGCTCCAGTGTCTCTATATCTTATTTCCCAGTTGCAGGTAAAAACAAAAATAAAAATAAAATCATCATCATCATCATCATCATCATCATCATCATCATTATATTAAACATTTGATTTTAAAACTTTGAATTCCAGATTCTCTCCCTTGCTCCATCGTCACCCACCCTTTCTGGGAAGATAAGCAATTCAATATAGGTTGTACATGTGTAGCTATGCAAAACATTTCCATAGTGGATATATTGTGAAAGACTGACTATATTTCCCTCCATCCTATCCAGCCTCCCACTTGTTCTATTCTCTACTTTGACCCTGTCCCTTTTCAAAAGTGTGTGCTTCCAACTTCCCTCCCCCCCAACTTGTCCTCCCTTCCATCATCCCCCCTCTCATCCCCTTCCCTCCTACTCTCCTGTGAGGTGAGATACCATATTTAGTGTGTATGTCATTACCTCCCATAGCCAAATTCAATGAGAGTTAAGGTTGACCCTTTCCCTTTTGACTTTCTGTTCTTCCTCTCCATTGTAACAGTTTTTCCTTGCCTCTTCTATATGAGATAATTTACCCCATTCTGTCTCTCCCCATCTACTCTCATTATATTCCTCTCTCACCCCTCTATTTCACCTTTTAATTATCATCCCTTCCTATTCCGTTGGCCCTGTGCCCTCTGTCTATGTATACTTGTACACATATATACACACACTCTCATATGTATTCATATCCTCATATACCCTCTTTTATAGGCATATATATATGTATGTATGTATACATACATACATTTATATTTCCTTCCACTATTCTCATACTGAGAAAAGTTTCATGAGTTACAATTATAGTTTTTTCCATGTAGGAATGTAAATAGTTCAACTTAGATAAATTCCTTACGATTCCTTTTCCCTGTTTACCTTCTCTTGCTTCTTATATCTGAAGGTCAAATTTTCTATTTTACTCTGGTTTTTGCATCAAGAATGCTTAAAAGTCCTCTATTTCATTGAATGATCATGTTTTCCCCTGAAACATGATACTCAGTTTTGCTGGTAGGTGATTCTTGGTTTTAATCCCAGTTCCTTTGCCCTCCAGAATATCATATTCCAAGCCCTTCGATCCCTTACTATAGGAGCTGCCAGATCCTGTGTTATCCTGATTGTGTTTCCACATATTCAAATTGTTTTTTCCTTGCTGCTTGTAATATTTTCTCCTTGATCTGGGAACTCCAGAACTTGCCAAGTCTATCTAAAATAAATATAGTAAATCCTTATATAGGGTGTTCCAAAAGTCTTAGTGCATTTTTAGACTATTAAACCTTAAATGACTTTTGGAATATGTTGTATTTTAGAATGGGATTAAATTCCTATTCAATATGCCATTGTCTTTTCTCCTCTTTGATTCATACTTTCTCTGAAGAACAGGAAAAATAAAACTTTTACTATCTGCCTCACTAGTTTGTTTTGAAAACCAAATATGAGAACAACGGACACAAATTACTCTGAAACCATAAAGCATTATAGAAATGTCCACTTTTCCCAAAACCTTTAGTTACCTGGGTGACTATAAAGTTGTTCACTGACAGAGAAAATTGTCTATAAAGCTTGACTGCTACTTTCTCATATTTTTGTCAAGTTCATCAATGAGTATAGAGGTAGCTGTGTCACAATCAATAGAGTGCTGGTCCTGGAGTAAAAAAGACTTTAATTTAAATCCAGCTTCAGATATTTACTTCCTGTTTGACACAAGATAAGTTATTTAACATCTTTTTGCCTCAATTTACTCAATTCAAAAAATGGGTATATTGGGGTTGCTAGATGACGCAGTGAACAGAACACTGGCCCTGAAGTCAGGCAGACCTGAGTTCAAATCTGGCCTCAGACACTTAACAATTACTAAATGTGTGACCCTGGGCGAGTCAACCCCAATTGCTCCCCAAAATTAATTAATTAATTAATGAAAAAGAAAAGAAAAAATGGGTATAATAGTAGTACCTCTCTTGTATTGTTGTTGTACCAAATGAGATACTTTTAAAAATCACTTGACACAGTGCCTAGAACACAGTAAACATTATACATTCCCTCCCTCTCCTCCTTCCCTTCCTCTATCAGTAATACTATATAGCATAAAACAGATGAGAGGAGAATAAGTCACATGGTTTGATATTCATTGATACATTCTTGTTAATATTTTCTTAAAAGTACCATTCCTAATCTGTAACATTCTTTGTAAATTCTTTGGGATATCCATCGAATTAATCCAAGAGTACCCTTAAAAGCCAACAACACAATTGTTTAGATTCAATCAAGATAAATTACCAAATATGGCAACTCTGCTATGAAGACATATTTTAGGAAAATCTCAAGGTTTCATTCAATTCAGGATTCTTCTGACATCTACTTTTCAGGCTAGGTTCTTGCAAAATTGTGTGTACATATATATATATATATATATATATATATATATATATATATATATATATATATATATATATATATATATATATATATATATACACACATATATATATACACACATATATATATACACATATATGTATATATATACTTACGTGTGTATGTATATATATATAAATAATACATATAAACATAAATAATGTTTAAATATTATATAAATTTAGATATTTATATAATTCATATATAACACATATTATATAAATATATAATAAATATAAAATCTACATATGTGTGTATACATGTGCATATATATACATACACACACAAACATATATGTGTGTGTGTATACGCACATATAGTGTATACACACATATAGTTGTGGAAGTTACCTGTCCAAATAATAAAAGGCATTTAACTTATTATATTAGTTACAAATTACTTAATGTTAATTTACAATCACATGCTGCTTTAAAGTTTTCTAAGCATTTTACATACATTATCTTTATATTAATTATTTGCTACTACATGACTCAGTGGATAGTGTGCTTGATCTGAAGTCAGGAAGACCTGAGCTCAAATCCAACTTCAGATATTTAATAGCTAACTGACTGTTTGCTTCAGTTTCCTCATGTATGACATGGGGGCACCTCTGTCTCAGGGTTGTCATGAGGATAAAATAATATTTTAAAGCACTTTATAAATCTTAAACTGTTACTTAAATTTGTATTATTATTATTATAATCTCATTTGAGCTTCAAAACAACCTTCTGAGAGAGGTACCACAGCTACCACTATTCTCACTTTACAGATAAGTAAACTCGGGCACAGAGAGAGTAAGTGATTCACCTGTGGTTACACAGTCAATACTGTGTCAGAAGCAAAATGTGAATCTAGCTCTTCCTTAATCCAGGTACAGAACCCTATCCACTGTACCAATTTGCCCTTCCATTTTCTGCATCTCTACTACCCAAAATTTCTTCCTGGAGTTTACGTAGGGAATTTCTTATTTCTTACTTTTAAAGGATGACTTAATAAAGCTCTCCTAACCTAAAAAGGTTATTGATATCCATCAAAATGTGTGTCTTGCTGCATAAGAATGCTTGAAAAATAGCTGGCATATACATGGGAAAATTCAAAGGAGGCAGCAATGGAACAAGTGAGAGAAGATCTATGAGAGCCAAATACCTGATGATTTATGAATACATATAAAAAACAAATGCAGGTATGCAAATGTGACTAATATACCAACAAGCTTACCTCATATGATGGTGATTTATAAGCAGCACAACTCCAACTGACACTAAGCAGGGAACTCCCTCGTTAGCCTTTTCTATTGAAAGAAGGGTATGCTCTAAATCATAGGGGGCAGACAGCTTTGAAATAGATCAATAGATCAACAAATAGATCAGTCAATCAATTGATAGGTAGATAGACATACAGACAAATGGATACAGAGACAGATAGATGAGAGAGACAGAGACAGAGAGAAAGAGCATTTACTAAGAACTTACTATTTACCAGCCATTGTGATAAATTGTGGTACAAATACAGAAAAAAGAAAATCCCCATTCTCAAAGGGTTTACATTCTAAAGGGGAAAGATAACAAATAAAAAAAGAGAATTTCAGTGAGCTGACAGTTTAAAATTTCTTCCCTGAACAATCTGATTTCACTTAGAAGGGCCATGTCACATAGTATAAAGAGAAATTAATTTGGAATCAGAGGATCTGGGTTCAGACCTCTGTCATTCACTAGTTATTTAATCCTGAACATTCCACTTAACCACACTTGGCCTCAGTTTCCATAATTGTAAAGGTGAATGGCTTAGATAGTTTCTTTCACCTCTGGATCTATTATCCTATGAAAGTGCCTCTACTTCTGGAAGTTTTAGCATTCTCTTGTAGTTATTCCATCTAAAGTATAAAGGTTGAGTTTTACTTAAAATATAATCAGTTTTCCCAGAAATAAACCAAGAATAAAAGAGAGTTCTTCAGGATTACATAGGCACCAAAAACTTTGTAAATATAATGACCAATTTTAGTTTTAATTAAGATATTGGGAAAAATACTTCCCTTCACTTCTCTGAGTGGGAGCCTAGGAGTAGAGAATGGGTATACTCCTTGGTCTCTCTTGCTTGACTCTTTTCTTGTTATTATAGCAGAAAATGGTAGAGAATGGTATGACATATAGCATTGAATGGTAGAGAATGGGTATGAGGAGGTGTATATATGAACAAAGATTGTGATGTGAAAAATCATACACACATATAATTATATACGCACATATACATATGTAAAGCATATATACACACATATATAAGTATGTATATACATATATACACAGAGAAAGATGCATATATTTTTGTTTTAAACAAGATTACATGTGCACAGAAAAACATGGCAGAGGATCACTAGATCCATACAAAAGGCAAGCCTTCTCTCATAAGAATAGGAGTTGTTCAGATTTGGAAGAGGAGGGTGTGCAAAGAAAGAAAGAAAGCAGAGCTAAAGAAACTATGGAAGGGTCTCCCTCCCATGGGCGGAGATCCAGAACAAATTGGGGGTAAATTTGTACCATACTTAGTGGTTCTTTAAGTGGAATATTGACTGAGAAAGCTAGCATTTGCTAAAATGTCCTAGTGAATTTTCCTCCTGAAGCATACAACAAACTCGGACTACTTGACATACCCCAAATGCTTTTTACAAATAATAGTCATTTTGGCATTCTGATTGAAAAAAAATACTACAAAATTCTCTGAATATAAATCCTAGGGAACTGAGAACATATTTTGTTAAACACAGTTGTTGTCAAACATCATTCTTTCAAATACTGCTCAGCAAGTTACAGTGACAACAATATAAAAAATCAGGAGCTAACTATAAATTTAAGAGATACAAAGTCAGAGCCTTCAACCCTATATTTGCTTCTCTATAAAGTAATTATCCAAATATTTAGATTAAAAAAACATCTGAAATAGTACAGTAGAAAGGAATAGAGCTTAAAGAGATATGGATTCTGGTTATTGTTATGTCTTTTGCTAGATATATGGCTTTAAGAAAGTCCTTTCATTTCTGATATTCACTACTTTTAGGACCTTGGAGTAAATCAATCAACTTCCTTGGGGTTCAATTTCCTCATCTGTCAAATGAGGGGACAGTACTAGATAGCTTTCTACCTATCATACGCTTTGATTTCTCTAGGCCTCATTTTTCTCTTACTAAAGCGAAAAAGTTGTCCTATAATATCTCTAAGAGGCATTCCACCTCTGTTATGTATGATCCATATGCAATTGAGGTCTGATTAATCCACAGAGTACCTAGGATAAAATCTCTCCACATTGAAACCTGGGAAACCTGCTTCTGGGAAAAGAGTGCTAACATGTAAGGGAAGTCTCTGAGAGACTGTGACTGACCATGGAGGTATCAAAAAGTCAGTTCTGGTTACTTCTTTTTTTTCCTCATTCTCTTTATCCTTAATTTGTGATTCTTTAGCTCACAGTAGCTGATGAAAGACTATGCTGATGATGGGAGTTTCAAAAGATTGAGAGAGAAAAGCCAAAAGAATCTTAGAGACAAAGTCCCATGGTGGGTTTTGCAACCAGGAGGGCATTGATGCCAAGAGTAACTGAGACTTATGTTCATCTAGCAGTCCTATCACATCTGGACAAGAACTTAGTGGGACTAATATTATGTAAAAACTGAGCTAAGTTGTGAATCTACTGCTCCAGAGACCAAGGTGGTGCCAGAGAGAATATGTCACTCATGTGGTATGTGTCTGTGGAAGGGCAGGAAAATGTTTACATAATAGTCCAGGTCAAGTCTTTGGAGTTAATGCCCTTTTATAAAAACTATTTCATGGAAAGTGGTTAAATGGAACTGAGGTGCTAGTCACAAGTCTCTAACAACAGGGATGACATAGCAGGTGGGGGGTTTGAGCTGTGGTGATGGAGAATAGACACCTGAAGATGCCTTAGGGTATCTGAGAATCCTGAGGTGGATATGGAGTAGCCCAGACTCTGAGAGAAAAGGCCAGAGGGAAAATGTTATTATGGCATATTATGGCATCAGTTCTCATTGTCATCTAAAGAGAGTCAATACGAAGCAAAGTTCTGAAATAGGCAAAAATTACTTTAAACTAACTTTTGCCTCATTAAAAATATGTAATCCTGGGAAAGCCAAGATGGAGGCATAGAAGCAGGAAAACCCCCTGAGCTCCCTCCAAAACCACCTCAAATACCTATAAAAATGGCTCTAAACAAACTTTAGGGCTATAGAACCCGCAAAATGACAGAGAGAAACAAACCTCCTGCTGAAGACAGCCCAACAGGCCGGCAGGAAGGGTCTATCTCAGTGTGCTAGGAGCCCAGCCTAGCCCTGCCTCAGTCTGAGCCCCAGCTGGAGGGACTTAGGGAGAGTAGATCAACAGCAGCTGTGGTGGTTTCCAGACCTATCAACCCATAAATGCCAAAGACAAAGTGAGAGTTCAGTGTGGACTTTGGGGGAACAGTAGGTCCAGGAGTGTGGTCCAGACTCTGCCCCAGGAGAGAAAAGCAGCTGAGGTGCATTGGCCACCACCACATGGCTGCTTCAGAGCTCCTGGCCTGAAGATTGTAGGGGGATCAAGTGACCAGTCTGAGGGATACCTGCTCTTCTTTAACATGCTTGTATCTGGATTACTATCTAGGGTGAAGATCCTAGGGTGTGTGACCAGTATGCCAAAGCAAGTGGAGGCTTCTGAGAGGGCACCCAAATAATAGCTCTGTCAGATGCGAAAACCCCAAGGATTTGGGACAAAGCCCTCCTCTCTGGAATCAGAGTTCTACTGTGGCAAAGAGCTCAAAAGTCAAGTAAGTAATTGAGTGGCAACATGAGCAAGCAAAGGAAGAAAAGCAAGCACAGCAATCTGACTTTGGATTCCTTTTTTGGGGACAAAAAGGATCAAAGCATGGAAAGGCAGGAAGACAACAAAGTCAGAACTTCTGCACCAAAAGCTTCCAAGAAAAATATGAGCTGGTTATAGGCCACAGAGGAGCTTAAGAAGGATTTTGAAAACCAAATAAGAGAAGTGGAGGAAAAATTGGGAAGAGAAATGAGAATGATGCAAGAAAATCATGAAAAGGGAGTCAACAATCAGACTGAAGAAAATAACACCTTAAAAGTTAGACTAACTCAAATGGCAAAAGAGGCTCAAAAAGCCAATGAGAAGAATGCCTTAAAAAGCCAAATTTGCCAGATGGAGAAAGAATATCAAAAGCTCACTGAAGGGAATAAATCCTTCAGAATTAGAATGGAGCAAATGGAAGCTAGTGACTTTATGAGAAATCAAGATACTATTAAACAGATACAAGCAAATGGAAAAATAGAAGGCAATGTGAAATATCTCGTTGGGAAAACCACTGACATGGAAAATAGATCTAGGAGAGATAACTTAAAAATTATTGGAACTACCTGAAAGCCATGATCAAAAAAGGAACCTAGAAATCATCCTTCAAGTAATTCTCAAGGAAAATTGCTCTGATGTTTTAGAACTAAAGGACAAAACAGAGGTTGATAGAATCTACCAATCACCTCCTGAAAAAGATCCCCAACAGAAAACTCCTAGGAATATTATAGCCAGGTTCTGGAGTTCCTAGATCAAGGAGAAACTGTTACAAGCAGTCAGGAAGAAAACATTTGAATACTGTGGAAACACAATCAGGATAACACAGTGTTATCAGGATAATCAGGATATCACAATCAGGATAATCAGTGTCTGACAGCTTCTACACTGAGGGATAGAAGGGCTTAGTATATAATATTCTGGAGGTCAAAAGAGTTGGGATTAAAATCAAGAATCACCTACCCAGAAAAACTGAGTATCATGTTTCAGGGAAAATATGGTCATTCAATGAAATACAGAACTTTCAAGCATTCTTGATGAAAAAACCAGAGTTGAATAGAAAATTTGACATTCAGATATAAGAAGCAAAAGAAAGAAGCATGAGAAGGTAAAAAGGGAAAAGGAATCATAAGGAACTTATCAAAGTCAAAATATTTTACATTCCTACATGGAAAAATGATAATCATAACTTATAAAACTTTTCTCAATATAAGAATAGTTGAAGGGAATATAAATGTATATGTACATATATGTATACATACCTACATATGTTTATATAGGAGGATATATGGGTGTATGAATACATATGTGAGTGTGTGTATATGTGTGTACAGGTATATGTAGACAGAGTGCACAGGACCAATTGAATAGGAAGAGATTTTATTTAATTAAAAGGTGAAATTGAGAGGTGAGAGAGGAATATAATGAGAGGAGATGGGGAGACAGAACGGGGACAATTATCTCATATAAAAGAGGAAAGCGGGGGGGGGGGGGCGGCTAGGTGGCGCAGTGAGTAGAGCATCGGCCCTGGAGTCAGAAGGACCTGATTTCGGATCCGGTCTCAGACACTTAACACACAAGCAAACAAACAAACAAAAAAAAAACCTAGCCGTGTGACCTTGGGCAAGTTACTTAACCCCATTGCCCTCCAAAAGGCAGAAAAAAAAAAAAAGATATTATTTGGGTGGCTAGGTGGCGCAGTGAGTAGAGCGTCAGCTCTGGAGTCAGAAGGACCTGAGTTCAGATCCGGACTCAGAGACTTAATGCACACACAAACAAAAACCTAGCCGTGTGACCTTGGGCAAGTTACTTAACCCCAATTGCCCTCCAAAAAAAAAAAGAGGAAAGGGAAAACTGTTACAATGGAGGGGAAGAACAGGAAGGCAAAAGGCAATGAGTCAACCTTACTCTCATTGAATTTGGCTTAGGGAGGTAATGACATACACACTAAAAAGGTATCTTGCCCTACAGGAGAGTAGGGGGGAAGGGGATGAGAAGGGGCATGATAAAAGGGAGGGCAGGTTGGGGTCGAAGGGAAGTTGGAAGCACATACTTTTTTTTTAAATTAAATTTTATCTTTATTTTTAGTTTACATCACTTATTACCACAAGATTTTGAGTTACAAAATTTCTCCCCATATTTCCCGTACCCACCAACCAAAAACAGTGATCTTAATTAATACCCCCTCCCTCAATCTTCTCTCTCTTATATCCTTCCCCATTCCCCCTCCAACTTTCCAGTAGGGCAAGATGATCTCTATGCCCCAGGGCCTGTATATCTTATTTCCCAGTTGCAGGTAAAAAATAATAATAATAATATATTTTTTAAACATTTGGTTTTAAAACTTTGAATTCCAGATTCTTTCCCTTCCTCCATCGTCACCCACCCTTATTTTCAATTTTGAAAAGGGACAGAGTCAAAGTACAGAATAGAACAAGTAGGGATTGGGAAATGATGGAGGGAAATATAGTCAGTCTTTCACAATATATCCCCTATGGAAATGTTTTGCGTAGCTGCACATATACAGCCTACGTTGAATTGCTTATCTTCCCAGTAAGGGTGGGTGACAATGGAGCAAGGTAAAGAATCTGGAATTCAAAGTTTTAAAATCAAATGTTTAAAAAAATAAAGAAATATCTATTCCTAGGGGCTAGTGCTTATATATCATTCCTGATTTCAATGCCTCAACATATTTTACCTTCTTAGACAAATACCAATAATAACACACTCATTTAATGTTTCGAGATTTGCAAAATTCTATACATACCTTATCTTATTTGATTCTCAGAGGAAATCTGGGAGGTAGGTACTAAAAGTATCAATATCCATAATTTGCAACTGAGGAAATGGAAAATGAGGGCACCTAAATGACTTTACTAAGGTCAAAGAACTCCTAAGTTATTCCTGACTCATGATCTAGCACCCCATTGACTATCACATAGTACTCAATGCCCCAGACCAACTACTCTTCATATCCATACATATTTGTGTTATACACTTGTTTAAAGTTTTTCTTTCTAGTCAATGATAAAGAATTAAAGGCTAATAATGGCTTTGTCAGGAAACTCCATCTATAATGCCTTAAAATCAGAGAATAGGTTAATAATGTTGGGATTTCAAGTGCTTTAACAGGATAGTTGAAGAGATATTATGGGACTGCAGGAGCAGAAGGGAAGAGTGTCTTTCCCTTACTCTCCAATAATACTTTGCAGGCAATTATCTGCTCCATTCGTATTTAAAACCGGCATAGGTAACAGCAAAGAAATAGCTCACTTAACCCATGTGCACTTTGAGCTTTAGGATTTCCGACGTCAGTGAGGGAGGTAGAGCAAGTATTCCCCTCCATTTTCTAGATAAAGAAACTGAAATTCCAGAGGAGCAAAGGTATTTGCACAGGGTTGTAAGTGATGCAACAACCTGAATAATTTCCTTTAGGGAAAAACCTCACCTTACTTTCAGAAATTAAATATAATTTCTTGATTTTATGTCTGCTGACACCTTATGAGAAATCCAGAATATCATTCATTATCTATCACAATTCCTCTGTCATACAAGTTTGTGTGATAAAATGCACTTGGCTCTGAACACATACAATGTCCCCACCTTGAAGGATGTGCATTGATGCCAGCACATCCTCCCCAGATTTTTGTGCTGATGAGTATAATTGTGCCTTGACATTACCCTCATGCCATTCTGTTCATTCTCTCGTGGCAACACTGAATTCTAACTGGGGTCACTCCTGTTTACTCTCTCTCTTTCTCTCTTACTCTCTTAAGTCACTTGGTCCAGTACAGCTTAATTCTTGACCGTGGATTTTCTGAACTCCTATTATAAAATGGTACAATCACCACAGGTCATGAACATCAAATGCCACTAACACTTCCAGCTGTGACTATGGAATAGCCTCCCAACAGAAGTACTGCAACATGGTAATAATAATATCCCAGCTGTAGCCCCAATCATGGAAATCACTGACAGTGTCAATAATGTATAAAACCCCATGAAAACTCAACTGTACTTGCCAAAAGGCATTCATCAATTTCACTGCCTTTTATCTACCATTTAAAATGGACTGGTTTTAGTGTTACGATTTTAAAATAAATGACTAGGGTAAATAGCTCCTGCCTGAATTGCTTGCTATCTGTTTGGAATGGTTTTTCTTTCTAAATGCTGGGGAGATGAAGTTTTGCCTTAACAACTCTAGTAGAATCTGTAACTGCTTCATCTTGGGGGATGGGATATAAGCAACACAAGTTAAGCACAGTGAATAGGAAGGGTACTGAAAGTGACTAAGGTCTTTGAAGGTTCATGAACTGGAAATAAGAAGATGAATGCAGGATAATAAGCAGCTTCCGCCCTTAGAAGCTAGTTAGATTTTCCAAAGAAGTTGAATGAAATTACAACATGGAAGAGAAAATAAAATATGAAAAAAGCATTAAGCTTAACTGGTGCTAGAAATGATCACATTATTGTATACATTCAGAGATTTAGAAACGAAAGGGAGGTTTTTGGGATCATCTAGTCCAACCTCTATATTACAGTTAAAAGCACTATGGCTCAGAAAAGTTAAATGCTGGCAGAGCCAGGTTGCAAACCCAAGTTCTCTGGTTTCAGATATAGCCCTCGCTCCACTGCACCACATTAGCTTTCTTTCTCATGTGTCTATCCTGGCAAAGCTGGACAGTTACTGAAAGAAGTGGATTAATGTAAAATGGCTAAGTTGAATAATTCAAGTGGAGAGAAGGGAAAAAATGCAAGCCTCCCTCCTAAAGGAAAGTTGTCTTTTTTATACATCCCAGAGATACCAAGAAATCATAAAGTCCATGGCACTGTGTGAATCACTTATGGTAACCCCAAGGAAGAACAAGGACAAAACTCCATAGGGTGGGAAGGCATGGATGAGTTATGATCTGTATGTCAGAGTAAATACAATGATTAGGCAACAAATAATTTATGATATAAATATATATTTCTGTTTAACTTTATAGTTCTCAAAGGACTTTATAATTTGAAAAGCACTTTCAAATATCCTTTTTTGTGGATTATCACAACAATCCTCTCTGTGATAAGATATTGAGGAAAAAAAAAACAGCTTGTCTAAGGCTGCATAGCAAGTAAGTCTGAAATCAAGGACTAGATTCTATTTCTTGTGATGTCCAGTGCAACAATTTTCTCTCTATGTATCACATACACTCTATGTATAGCACACTGTGCCTCTACTATTAAATTTCTTTATTTTCCTCATGTAGACAAAGGTCTCTCTAACTCCAAATAACATGCTTATTCCTTTGTTTGCCTAATATTTTCTAATTTTAACAATGGAGCAATGAGCTTGATTGTTGAAAATCGATGGACTCCAGGAAAAGGGCCAAGAAGTCAAAGAAAATTAAAATGATCCTGAGAACTTTCCAAAGCAACAAATCAGTCTGTAGATAACGAAGAGAAGAGAATGAGATGATTCAAGTTCTAAGCAGCTCAAAAAAAATTTAAGTTGTCATTGTACAGCAGAAAGGCATTCAGTCTACTAGTAAATTAGTAGAATTTTGGTAGAGCAGCATATACTACATTTATGAGGGAAATTAAGTTTCCAAAATGGAATTCATTCATTCATTTAACAAGTATCTATTAGATGGATATGTGCAAGGCAGTGTGCTAAGCACCAGGTATACAGATCCTAGCTCCTCTCCAGCTATCCAGCTCCATTGCTGGGGCCCTGTGCTCTGCCTAGTGAGAGTTCTCTATGGCTAGCCTGACCAGTAAGCTATTGTTGCTCCATGGGCATTTCCATGACTCTATCCTGCAAACCTCCTAATATCCCCTCATTTCTTTCCCAGGTCATCTTCCCTGTACAGGCTGCACTTTCCTCCCTTCTCCATCTTGATGAATCAATTCAACTCTATCCATTATACTCAAATCCCTCGCCCCAAATCCTATTGCAGATAATGCCCTAATAAGCCCAAATCTTGACTTACTCAAACAACCCATCACCTTCTCTCATTAATGTACTACTAAATAAAGTTGGAGAAAACAATAAAACCATGCCAAATGGGTCTTCTAAAAACTTATTGCACAGAATCTCAGCTAAGTCCTCATTGAAGCAAGGCTTTTTAAACCTAATGATTCATTATCCCATTCACCACAGAGGCAATTCCAAACCCTTTCATCCATCCTCAAGTTTTTCATGCCAAACCCTCTTACCTAAGTAGGTGGGCACAGGATATATTGGGGGATGATGGAAGGAAGGGCATGCTGGGGGGAGAGGAGGTTGGAGGCACCCACTTTGAAGAGGGACAGGATCAAAGTAGGGAACAGACTAGGTGGGGGGTGGGATGGGTGGGAGGGAAATATAGCCAGTCTTTGACAATATATCTACTATGGTAATGTTTTGCATAGCTATACATGTATAATATATACTGAATTACTTATCTTCCCAGAGGGAGTGGGTGACAAGGGAGGAAGGGAATGGATCTGGAATTCAAAGTTTTAAAATTAAATGTTTCAAATATATATAAATATTATTATCGATACTATTTTGCATATAATTGGGAGATAAGATATGCAGGCTTTGGGCACAGAGATTCACCCTGCCCTAGTGGAAAAGTCGAAGGGGGTATGGGAGAAGATATGAGAGAGCAGATTGGATGAGTGGCTATCCTGTGGGACTGCTATTCTGGGGTGGTGAGTAGGGGAAAAATGGGGAAAAAATTGTAACTCAAAATCTGGCAGAAATGAATGATGTAAACCAGAAGTTAATAAAGCATTTGGATATTAAAAAGAGAAAGAGAGAGAGAGAGAGAAAGGTGAAAAGGTAAATGGGAAAGAGAAATCACAAGAGACTTATTAAAGTTGAACTATTTATATTCCTACATGTAAAGATGATATTTGTAACTCATGAGACTGTTTAGTATTAGGGTAGTTGATGGAAAAAGATAGACAGACAGACAGACAGACAGATAGATAGATAGATAGATAGATAGATAGATAGATAGATAGATATAGATGGCACAGGGAAAGCTGAATATGAAGGGCTGATATGTAAAAAAATAAATTAAGGGGTGAGAGAGAGGGTGGGAAAAGGAGAAATGGAAAGATAGAATAGGGTACATTATCTCACATAAAAGAGGCAAGAAAAAGAGGGGTAGGCACACTGGAAGGGAGGGCAGACTGGGGGAAGTGGTAATCAGAATACATGATATCTTGGGGTGGGGGAGAGATGGGGAGGAAAATTCAAAACTCAAAATCATGTGGAAATGAATATTGAAAGCTAAAAATAAATTAAATTTTTTAAAAAAGAAAATAATTCCTTAAAAGTTAGAATTAAGCAAGTGGAAGGTAATGTTTCCATGATACATCAAGAAACAATAAGGCAAAATCAAAGGAATGAAAAAATAGAAGAAAATGTGAATTATCCCATTGGAAAAAGAATGGATGTTGAAAAGAGATCTAGGAGAAATAATTTTAAAAATATTGAATTATTTGAAAGTCATGATCAAAAAAGAGCCTACTATCATCTTTCAAGAAATTATCAAAGAAAACTGACCTGATATCTTACATCTTTAGGGTAAAATAGAAATTGAAAAAATCCAAAGATTACCTCTTGAAAAAGATCTCAAAATGAAAACTCCCAGGAATATATAGCCAAAATCCAGAAATCCCAGGTCAAAGAGAAAACACTGCAGACTGACAGAAACAATTCAAAACAGGATAGTCAAAATTTAGCAGCTTCTACATTAGAGAACTGGAGGGCTTAGAATATGATATTCCAGAGGGCAAAAGAGCTAAGCATTACAACTAAGAATCACCTACCCAGGAAAACTGAGTATAAACCTTTCAGGGAAAAATTAATATTTTATGAATTAAAAGACTTTCAAGTATTCTTATTGTAAAAACAAAGCTGAATACAAAATTTCGCTTTCAAATACAAGACTCAAGAGAAGCAGAAAAAAGTAAATAGGAAAAAGAAACCATAAGGGCATAAATAAGATTAAACTGCTTTCATTTCTACATGGGATTTTTATAACTCCTAAGAACGTTATTGTTATTCGGGCAGTTAGAAGGACTATACATAAATGGGGAGTATGAATGAATGGAGAGTATGAATGTGAGTAGAACAGGATAGGATGATATCTAAAAAATACATAAAATTAAGTGGTAAATAAGAGGAATGCACTGGGAGAAGGGGAAAGGGAGAGATAGAATGAGGCAATGTGTTGACATAAAAGAGGTGCAAAAGAGCTATAATATTGAAGGGGAAGATGAGGAATATGGGCAGGGGGGAAGCACTTGAATCTTACACTCTTTGGAATTGATTTGAAGTTAGAATAGCATTCACTTTCAGTTCAGTATAAAAATCTATCTTACCCTACAGGAAAGTTGAAGGTGAAGGGGATGGGGAAGGGGTGGGGGGAGGACTGATAAAAAGGAAGTCAAATTGAGGGAGGTAATAGAAACAAAACACTTCTTTGAATGGAGAGAGGGTAGGAAAAACAGAGATAAAATTGTATGGAGGGAAATACACAGTAATCATAAACATAATAAAAAAAATTACAGTAAGTTTCCTGATAAAGACCTTATTTCTCAAATATAGAGAGAATTGAGTAAAATTTATAAAATAAATAAAGGCCATTCAAAACTGATAACTGGCCAAAGAATATGAAAAGTCAGTTTTCAGATGAAGCAATCAAAGCTATCTATATTCATATAAAATGCTTTAAAGCACTATTGATTAATGAAATGAAAATTAAAATTACTCTGAGGTACCACCTCACATCTATCAGGTTGGACAGAATAGGAAAATGACAAATGTTGGAAGGTGTGGGGGAAAACTGAGACACTAATGTACTGTTGGAGTTGTGATTCAACCATTCTGGAAAGCAATTTAGAATTATTCTCAAAGGGCTATCAAATTTCCTCTACTCTTTGACCCAATAATACCATTGCTAGGTCTATATCGCAAAGATATGAAAAAAGAAAAGAAAAAGGACCTACATATACAAAAATATTTGTAGTGACTCTTTTTAGGATGGCAAAGTATTGGAACTGAGGGGATGTCCCTCAACTGGGGAATGACTGAACAAATTGTGGTATATGAGAAGTAGAATGCTCTCAGAAAAATCTGGAAAGACTCACATGAAATGATGCAAAGTGAAATGAACAGAACCACAAAAACACTGTACACAGTAATAGCAACATTGTGTGATAAGCAACTGGGAATGACTTAGCTTTTCTTAGCAATACAATTCCAAAAGACTTAGAATGAAAAAAGCTATCTGCCTCCAGAAAAAGAAGTGAAAGGGTCTGAATGCAGATTGAAACATACTTTTTTAAACTTTCTTTTTCCCTTTTGGGGGGAGGGGAGAATGGTGTTTATTTTTCATAACATGACTAATATGTAAATTTGTATTCCATCAATGTGCATGTCTAACCTATATAAAATTACTTGTCTTCTCAATCAGTGGGGAGAGGAAGAAGGGAGGCAGAGAATTTGGAACTCAAAAAGGTTTTAAATAAATTTTAAAATGTATTTATATATAATTGGGAAAATTAAATATTATTTAGAAAAAGAATGTAAACTACTTGAGGGCATAGACTAACTGTCATTATTTATTTGTATCACAAGTGCTTAGCATATTCCTTTGCACATAGTGAGTACTTAATATAATTTTTTTATTTATATAATAATTTAGTCCTTTCCCTTAAGGAGTTTAAATTCTACTGGGGAAGGCAGATGACAGAACAACATATATTTATATATACACAAATAGTAATTGTGTAAAGTAGGTAATGATGAAGTCAAAGGAAAAATCCACATAAAATAGTATAAATCTAAGGAGAGAAAGACATTGGGGGAATGAGAAAATAAATGAAATATTTGTATAATATCCAAACATGATCAGGACAAGCATTTTAAGACTGTGTATTGAAACTTTAGCCATTAACAAATAATTGAGTGAAGCATCTAAAGGTGTTGGTGTGGACACCCTAATTTTTCTGCCATTCTAAATCTCTGTAGCCTTAAGCATAATAGTAGCTTATTATGTATGTACTTTTTTTCTCTTAAGAAAAAAAGACATCCAATGAAAATAGATCAAATTAGAAACCAAATCCCATAGAAATTTTTTCATGCCATTTTCAGTCTTGAAATATCATTTTGCATCACCTAGCCCAGCCTTTCAAATATGGCACTTCTTGGTATACTATGTCTCTGAAGCTGTCAGATTGGATATACACTGTATTCCAACTGGAAGGAGAAATGTGACTTATTTCTCTGTGAATGTGACACTTGTCCCTGCATAATAAGAAACCAAGGAAATAAAAATGCCTATTACCAAAAACATAACAATTTGCACAATACATAAGTTTTGCCAAATAGATGTCATAATGAAATATAAATATAATCTCTTATACAACTTAATACTCCATATAGTCTGTAGTCTAAAGCTGTGGTCAACCTTTGCTAGTTTATACTCCTACACCCTGCCTACAATATTTAAATAGCATTTTTTCCTACTGTATATTTTACAATCTTGCACAAAATAGAACCCTTGCCCCTGTCTCACCAATGTGACAGGTTCACTTGATATCAAAAGTGCTTCTGCAATCAGGCAGAAAGACACATTAAGATATTGGAGATGTCTAACAATAGGATACTCTGCATTATAAAGCAAAGGGCTTCCCATTGCTGAGAAAGTCAAAGCCAAGACTGAATCACTACCTGTCAAAGTTGTTATAGAAATGATTCCTCAGCATTTCTCATACTCATTCTTTTCTCTCTATTCACAGGGCCTTCACTTTATTTCAGGCCCTCACCTCTTGCCTAAACTATTACTCTTACCTTTTAATTGCCCTCTATGCCTTTAGGTTTTCCCCTCTTCAGTTTGCCATCCACACTGCTGCCAATTTGATTTTTCCTTAAGTATAAGTCTTACCAAGTCACTCCTTGCTAAAGCAAATTCTTCATTGGCTTTCTAATGCTTTTAGGACGAAATATAAATGTTTTTCTTTGGGGTTTAAAACCCTTAGCCATCTGGTTCAAATTTTTCTTTTCAAATTAATTTCACATTGCTCTCCCTTGCAAACTCTCTATTCCTGCCAACATGGTCTACTTGTTCTTTCCCACTCATGATACCCCACATGCCATAATGATGATTTTGTACAATCTATTTCCCCTGACTAGGTGTTTATTCTCCTCCTTTATGCTTCCTAGATTTTCCTAACTCAATCCAGGGCCAAGCTTTCCTCCTTTCTAGATTCACCCAGTTGTTAATGCTCCTCCACATCTCTCATTCAAAAAGCCTGCCTCTTTGTATTTATTTTTTTCATATTTTGTGTTTGTTTATCTGTGTACATGTTGTTTCTCCTCAACAAAATGTAAACCGTATTGAGGACAGGGATGGTATCCCTTTTGTATCTATGTTTTCAATAGATGGAATAGTGGCTCACAATAGTACATGTACTATGTACAGCAGTACATAGTAAGCAGATGCTTAACAAACATTTATTGAATTGAATTAACTTCAATTTCTGCATTAAATGGAATCTACATAAATTCTAAGGTTATTTCCAAATCTAAGACTTGGTTAACATATGACACTATGGAATAGATTGAGAAAAACAAATTTTTGTGGGGCATCCATAATTATGATGTCTATCGAAAAGTGTCAGTCAAGTCAATCATTGTATTATACAGTACCCTCTTTTCTTGCATAGGATAACAGGGATATAAGAAAGGAATGCCAGTATGGTCTAATGATCTGTAGGAATCCTTTGGAGGAAGCTTGTTCTAGTAAAGACAATGCAAGTATAGCTTCACAAAACAATAAATAAATGTTAGCTAATTTTTAGACCACTTCAATAGGCCCTCAAGTGCAATAACTTGAACCTTGAACAGACTAGAATTTTCAACTTGGGTTTCCTAGAGTAGTCCTAACAATCTAAACATGATATAAATGCAAATGATCAGATAGTTTTGCTCAGACCAATATGATGCCACCTCTGTTCTTCATTTTGAAACTATAAATACTGATCAACTTGCATCTGGAATGAAAAAACCAGTATGAAATCTGGTGAGATAGATAGGTAGATAGATAGATAGATAGATACATAGATAGATACATAGATAGATAGATAGATATAAGTATAGATATACTTACACACACTTATACAAATATATATATATATATATACACACATACACACACACATATATGTCTCACACATTCAACCATAACTACAAATATTAACTAGGGACTAGAACCAATTATCATTTCAATTTTTATAATTACTCATGCAAAGGCAATGAGTTTTCCCCCAGCCCCAAAATACACAAAGACTTCAAAATACACTACAAATTGTTTTCTCTGTTTACAGGCATTATTTCCCATAAACACCACATGGTTAAATCCTTTAAATAAAGCAGCACTTTTTGGTACTTAAAATAGATGCTTAAAAGTGGTAACTTTGGCCAAACACCTTAAATAAGTCTCTTTTTATTCCTGCTTTCTTTTCTGACCTAAATCTGGCTGCCACTGCTCATGAAAGAAATTACAAAAGCTTCTCAGTCACTGCTACTCGGGTTCCTTTTGCACTACAGCATTTGTCATTGCCAAAACAGCAGAGTTTAATTAAGTGTTGTGAGCAGCCTAGTGAGAAACACACTTTAAATTAAACCTCTGTACACGCAGCTATTGGTTCCTTACCTCCTGAACAATCAGCGGGGTGTTAGGCATAAATTCCGTCTCTCAAGGGAAACGCAGCTCTGCGCACCTCTAGCAATTCATAAATGATCCTGCTTTCTCAGAACCATATCTTATTAAAGCACATTTAATTATTTCTTAGTTTTAAACACCAGTAGATGAAGGCGATAATTAATGTGCCTACCACTAAACATTTTATTTACTCTTGATATATTAATGGTATTATCAAGAAAATATGCTAGAGTTTCAGGTTTAACAAAATTACATGGCAAATTATCTTTTGATGCATCAAGCAATCGTTAATATAATGGAATAAATTATTTTAACACCTCAGTAATAATGGATGGGCACAAGAATGGAAGCATTTTTAATTTTCAAAATGTTTTTGTAATTACACATTTCAGGGGGCACAGTGATGTAAGAGTTTGAATTTTTAGGGGTGGAAACAAAAGAACAATTTCAAAAGGTGACTTTTGAGCTTTACACAAACAGATGATATGTCATGCCAATCAGTCTTCATCGAATAATATATTGTAAGAACAATAAGTGAATTGTAAGAAAAAATTATTGAAAATGAAGGTAGACCAAATCTGGTTCTAAGATTTGAATTTTTTCAGTTCAATTCCAATTAATTTTTGAATTTATGCTTTTTTCTTAAAAGTAATAATGATTGGTGCACAGACATTTTAAATTCATTTTCTCATGTGCTAGATGATATTGAGCAGAGCAATGATTTGCTCTCAACTGAGCATGGTCTGCCACATCACATGAAAAGTCAGAACAGATGACTCCAACCTTAAAATATTCTTGAGGACAACATGATGGGGCAATTTCACACTCTGAAGAATGTTCTTTACAGCAACTCGCACCACAAGGAGGCAGAAAATATGGAAATGGCTTCTTAGTTGCTAGTGCCTTCTGCTTAGAAAATAACTTCTAGCAATTTTATGTGCATCTTGTATATGCCTAATTATTTACATATTGTTTCCACAATTTGAATGTGACCAAATTGAGGGCAAGGACTTTATTTGGCTTTCTTTGTATCCCTGGGACTTAGTAGGTTTTCCAACACATAGAAAGCATTAAGTAAATACTTATTATTGGATTGATCAACTCTCTTCCTGTTTATTAGTTTCTTTCCTAGTCTTCAGATTTACTCCTTGAACAGCTTCCTTCATTCCTCCAATGATCTTTTAGCTCTCTTAGTTAAACTCCCAGAAAAAAGCTTTTGACCTCTACTACCTATCCTTTCCTTCATTCTTCAAACTTTTTGCAATATAGCCTTTCTCAAAAGTTATCTATAATAATCACTTAATTAAGAAATCTATTAGCCTTCTCTCCGTCTTCAATCTTCTTTTTCTCTTCTACATCTGACCTTGTTGGCCAATCTCTTCTCCTGAGAACTCTGGTTTTTCTTGACATTACTCTGTCCTGGTTATCCTCCTATCTGCCTGAATACTACCCAGTTTCCTTTTTGGTTCATCATCTTTATCATTCCCCTTAAAGCTGATGTTCTATAAGACTTTGTTCTAGTCCCTCTTCAGTATTTTTGTCTCTATTTTTTCACTTAAAGACCTCATGAAATCCCTTGGGTCAAATTCTCATCTCTTTGCAACTGATTTACAAATCTGTCTATATAACCCTAATGTCCCTTGAGTTTCAGTCCTACATCACCAGTAGTGCATCAGGTATCATATACTGGATTTCTCAGAGATATCTCAAACTCAACATGTCCAAAATAGAACTTGTTGCCTTTCCCTAAAATTCACTCCTTTTGTAAACTTCCCTATTTCTATCAAAAACCCCACCATTCTCTCATTCTCACAGGTTCATAATCTCTATATTATGAACTTCTCATTCTCCCTCATGCTGGCGTCCAGCTTCTTTCTAGTCTCTTTATAGACTCTTCTTCTTCCTGTACTTTATGGTGTATACAAAGTAGTCTCTCTATTCTTCATACAAGCCATTCTATCTCCCATCTTCCATTTCTGGGTCTTTGCAAGGTTCATCCATCATGCTCAGAATGCACCCTCTTCTTAGTGTTGCCTCATAAATGTTTTTTTAATTCATTGATTTCGTTACAGAACCTCTCTTTATTCAACGTGCAGTTCAAGGACTTCCATCTACACAAATCTTTTTCTGATAGTTAGGAAGAAAGAAATTAACTCATATTAACTAACTTATATTTGTCTTATTTTTTATAAATGGATGAAGGCATAGGTGGTATATTTATGAAATTAGCAAGGGATACAAATCAACTATAGGTAAATAACTTGTTGCATGACAGGGTGAACAGAGAGGTATTAGCACACCAGAACAACAGGCTAAATATAATAAATTGAAATTTAATAAAGGGTAAAATTTTATACTTATATTTTAAAAGTCAATTTCACAAATATAAAATGGGGAGATGTAGTTTTTAACTAAAATAATCTGAAGAGTTTAGTGAATTTCAAATACTTAAAAGTATGATACAGTTTCCAAAAAAGCTCATACAGTTTCAGGTTTCACTGAGAGGCATAATGTCCAAAACAATTGAAGTGAGAGTAGTTAGTCTTGGTTAGTTCATATTTGGAGTATTATAGTCAATTCTGGGCTTCATATTTTGGGAAGAAAATTGCTAAACTGGAAAGTGTCCAGAGAAAGGTGAACAAAAATGTGAAGGGTTTGAAGATCAGCCAAAGAAAATAGAAATGTTCTATCTAGAGAGGAGAACACTCTGGGTGATATGCTAGCTTTCTTCAAAGCATTTGAAGAACTGTGATAATAAAGATGAATTATACATTCTGTTTGGTCCTAAATGACCAAAATAAGAACACTAGGTAAAATTTGCTGAAAGTTAGATTTAGTTTTGATGAAAGAAAAAACAGCCTAGGGAAGTAGCAGGTGCTCAGTCTTTTAGAGGACTTAAGACTAGATAACCATTTTCTAAATATGTTATAGAGGGAAGTCTCTTTTTCAGGGAAGAATTGGACTAGATGGAATTAGATCTCTGAAGTCTCTTCCAACTCATAAAATAAAAAAAAATTAAAGATTTTTTTTTAAATTAAAGCTATTAACTAGAGGGAATAAACACATATAGAGCCTAATATGTGACAAGCACTAAACTGAGTACTTTTTATGAATATTATTTCACATAGACTAAAATTAATCAAAATAATATCCTCTGTGCATTAGCCAAATCCTATTTTAAGAAGAAACTCTTATATGGAGAAAAGGAAATTAAAGCATCTAAAAGAATTGTGAAGTATGTTTACTATATAGTAATAATTTTTTTTCATAATTACAAGTGCTCTGCTTTTTTGGATTGAGGTCTGAAATGCAATAGAGAACTACAACTATTGGTTAAGAAAGTTATCTTGAAACCCTGGTAAAGATATAGAGAGATAAGGGCATAGATTTAGGAGTTTTATCTCTATTTATCTATATGTATATCGGTGTGTATAGTATGTGTGTTATATATATATATATATATATATATATATATATATATATATATATATATATATATACACACACACACATTTATATCTATAGATATGGTCAATCCTCACCATTTGAATACATATTGAGACTTCAAACATTCCCATGATTTTATTAGTGACCTTATTTTCACTTTCTCATTGGAAACCATGAACATTCAGGTCTATGGCAGTTAAGAAAAAAATGAAAGGCTCAATGCAGACAAGATTCTGGAGTGGCAGATATCCTACTATGTGCTTCCTGGTCTTGTTTACCCTACTGCTGTAAAAATCTTCCTGCACATTCATCACATAATTTCATTGGTTGCCTTTAAAACTCAAGTTTTTTGTTGTAATTATGCCCACCAAATTAGTTACTAAGAGTCCTCTGGGCTCTAAGCCCAAGGATACAAAGTCAATGATGTGACTTAGGGAGAAAATAAGGGTGTTAGACAAAAAACTTTGTTCCAGAAAGACTGCAGGCACCGGGGGCTGTGAGTTTGATGTTAATAAATCAATGATTCATTATATAGTACAACTCTCTCACACCATCTCACATAGTGGAAGGTAAGACTCAGATTAAAGAATATTTTAGGATTTTTTAAATTTTGTTTGCTGTATAGTATTTATGGCACTGTAGATTTCACATTTTATATTAAGTGAATACTGTCTGAAGTCTTTTTTATTGAGATGTTAGCACAGAAGGTCACAGAATTCTATGGAATTATTAGTGAGAAAAAATGTTTTGCAAGTTGCCAATTTTATTTTGTGTACTGCATTTTATGGGTTAATTCATTGTTACTGTTTTAGGAAAAGTGCATATTATCAAAATTAATGTTTTGTTATAATGAATTATATGCAGCAATTTTTCAGCAATCTCTTGTGGAAGATTTAAGTTTTGTGTGGTCTAGGGGACCTAACATCCTATTTCCATAGGTTTAATATATCAACATTCATTTTTTAACATCATTTTCTAGAAATGTTGTTCCCTCAAAAGTTGAGGATTGAATATATATATATATATATATAATTGTATGTGTGTGTGGTTTTGTCTTGTGCACATTCACAGATATCCTTTAACAGATTAATTCAATTAAATTCGATAAGCATTCATTAAGGATCTACTATATGAAAAACACTTTGCTAGATATGAGGTATAGAAATTGAAATTTTCTTTAAAGTCTCTGTCCTCAGAGAGTCTATATTCTCTGTGAGAAGAGGGGAGGGATATTTAAACTTTTTTCTTTTTCTCCTACATTTTAATATAGGTCTAACAATGAATGATTGCTTCACTTCAGCTCCTTCACAGCCAAACCAGGAGGCAGGGACTGTTTAAGTTTCTCTGCCTTCTCTTTGTCTGTGATAACCAATGTGTACAGGTACCTGCTGCAGCGAACCTTAAACTTCACATTGTCCTTGTTTTTCTTAATCTTGACAGATTTGGCATCCTTTCTCCTGGCTGTGAGCAAGAAGTCTTTTATTTCCTGGATTTTTCGGGGCATGGCTGCGGCGGCGGCGGGACGAGGGGCAGCGTGTGGCAACTGCCGAGGTGCGAGGAAGACGGAAAAGTGATATTTAAACATTTAAACAGACAAATAAATACCCTTTGGTTGGTAAAGTCACTCAAACTCTATGTTTCTCAGTTTACTTATCTATAAAATGAGAGAGTTTGACTGAATGACCTCTTTGGCCCCTTTCAATTCTTAAGTCATATAATGCTAAGAAAAAATACTTTTCTATAATATTTCCCTTAGGAAGGTATTATTAAATAGTTTCGCTTAGGAAAACATATTTCAATATTTATCTAATACACACTTTGGATTCAATATTCATCTAATATACACTTTGGATTTGCAGTTCTTTCTACAAATGTGAAATCAAGACATATCATACAGAAGGCTACATTTGAGCTTAGGCACATCTTGGAGGCAGATGAAGATGAAGGGAGTTTCAGGTACTAAGGACAACCTGTGCAAACACGCATGTAATATCCATGGCTTTTTTGTTTTGCTTCTTCAGAAAAAAATTCTTCAAGAATGTGTTTTCTAAATATTCTAATTATGATGATATTCCTTCATTTCTGCAAAATGGGGATAAAATTACATACCTACATTCCTCACAGCTATTATGAAAAATGAATTAGTAATCATTAAGAAAATACAAAGTGACATGTTTTGCTAATTAGTTTAATAAAAGATTATAAGTAATACATGTTATGAAAATATCTGAACAAATTACTAGTTTTAGCAACAGTATTAACCTTAAAAACATTTAAAATTGCAGTTTCTTGCTAAAATACAAGTGTTGACACATATAAATTCTCTAGCCTGTTGGTAACCTACTGATTCAGCTGTAGGAATTTTACAAGTTCAAAGTTAATTTGTGTCTTTCCTTTACTATACAAATCTTTCTATGAAAATGAACTCCACCTTGGAAGATTTTTTGCTTTATCTTTTAAAAAACTAGTCACCCTAAAACCTAATATATATTTAACCATGACTCATCAAACTACAATTAAATACTTCCTTAAAGATAATGGAATTCTCTCCTAAGACCTCATGAGGATTCTTCACTTAGGAACCTTCTTTCTATATTATTAAAATTGTCACCCCTGTCACTATGCTAACTTTGAAAAAGTCTTTCAAACCAGTTGTACCTACATACCACCAAAAGCCCATCATGTAAAAATTAAGTTAAAAATGAAACCAGTCGATTTGTTAACATAATAAGAACAACCTATTTATACAAAACAGACACCCTAAAGATCTTTGACAGAACTCACTGACTAAATCAAATTCACTGACATATGGTAAATATAGCAAGCTTCTCCACTCCCCCACCCCTGCCCTTATTTTGGACAGGACTTGGGGTTTCACTGGTGAAAGAAGTCATAAGGAATCTTTCCCTACAAGTGAATATTTCCCCTGCAATTTTTAGGCTAAAGATTTGCCCGAGAAATTTTACAATCAATAGGTGTCAGAAGAAAAACTTGAACCAAAGTCTTGAAACCAATTCTCTAGTTACTATTAAACAATCTTAGTTTATGATTTTTGTTCCTGTTTTTGCTAAATAACAATTCTTTATTGAAGTTCTTTCTACAAATAATACCTTGTATACGTATATAGCAGCTGCATCCTTTAAAAGACTTTGCACATACATTTGTGAATCCAGTGCTCAGCACAGTTCCTGGCATACAGTAGGTGCTCAAGAAATGTTTATTGATATATGATCAATGTTCAGAGATGGCAAGAATAATAATTATGTTAACAGATCATTTCAACATCAAATATAAGGTCAGTGCTCAAGTTGAAAATAACTGCACTTCAGAGATGTCACTATGAGCTCATTGATATCGAAAGTGTACTTTGGATAGTTTCACAAATGTATAATAAAATTTATAAATTTTCCCAAAAATAGGATGCTGTAATTTTATAAAATGAGTCATGGGATGTAGTTAATAGTCAAAAGCAAAGCATGCTATCTGAGATATTAGGATAGAAGATTTTCAACTGGGGCCTAGATATCTGAAAACTGGGCAATGCTCCCTAATACCATAGGAATGTGGTTATGGCCCTGAAATCTCTTAAGTGAAACATTCAATGAATTTTTAGGGTGGATAGCCAAGGTCTGAGTCATAATCTACAGCTTTGGAAAAAGAATGAAATGAACTGCCAGGGATAGAACTGTTATCTATAACATTGGCTTCAGCACTAATACACTTTAACCCACCAAAGCAATCTATGTTAATATCATTATTTTTATTTTTTACTGAACATCCCCCAAAATATTTATTTCAGAAGCACCTATATAAGAATATCATTTTTCTCTCATCAAAAAAATAACATTTCAGAAAAATATCATTTTCCTCTTCCTATGTTTATGCTTACTTAAATTTTCCTCCTTAAGTGTTTGGGATTTTATTTGTGGATTTCACTGAGCAGAATTAATTGAACACGTATCTAGATCCTATGATTTCACTGGCAAGACTTCAGATGGGACACATGGGGGCTATTAAAATGAAGAACAGGTGTACAATAGAGAGGGTCTTTCTGCTTATCTGTATAGATGGCACAACCTGAAATACTATTAAATCTAAGGTTCAGGAGTTATTAACCTTATAGTATCATGGACCCCTTTGGGATTCTGGTTAAGCCTTTGAGCCCCTTCTCAGAATAAGTTAATTCATAATTGAATGAAATGCTAACCTTCAATTAGAGGGGCTGTCTTGCTTTTCCTTGTATCTCCAGCATTTACCACACTGTCTGGCACACAGTAGGCATTAAATAAATGTTTATTGACTGACCCTCTGAAATCTCTCTAAAACTATTCTCTATATTAAATTGTAAATATTTGCCTATTCAGACTTGCAAGGGTCAAACAGACTTTCACTTCTCGTTGTATGTGTTTGTTTTTCATGTAAATTTTAAGACTGGCAATATGTGGACAATAGTTGAAGTGAAAAGAAGAAAATGGGAGAGAATAGTGATGGATGTTATTCCATACATTTTTAGACAATGGAGTGTTCTAGTGATAAACACATCCTAACTCTTCTTTTCATCTTAATTTCTTGTAATGAAATGAGAAACCAGACCATCTTTAATTTTTTTTTTCCACTGCTTAAGGGATCAGGCTTCCTATTGACTAGAGATTAATTTTAGATACATCATGTAAATATTAAACTATTATAGCTATGGGTTATAATCTAAATTTTCAACAAAGTTTATACAGAAATTTCAATGCAATATTCAGACTTATACAGCATAATTTGATACTGAAGGGTCCACTAATTTGTCATTTTTGTGTAGTTATGCATTAGAACCATGAAATCACAAAGAGACCTTGAGAGAAACTCTAGTTCATCCATATCCTGAAACATGAATGGGATGGGATAAACAAAGAAATGTCTAAAGCAAGGAGAAGCATTCATTTGATCGCTGTCAATTGTCACAGAGACATAGAGGCATAAGTCAACATTGCAGGGACAATTGCTGTCAATGATTTTTTTTCCTTTAAACCATGAACTCAGATAGAGAAATAGATAACTTGCAAAATGATATCAAAACAAAGAGTGCACAAATTTTGATTACAGGTTTAAAATTCAATGTGGTGGTCTAAATACAATGGTAAAATAATTTATAAAAACACCTACTAGTTGCCAGAGTGTATGTTAGGTACTGAGGATAAAAAGCCAAAAAAGCAATAGTTCCTGACCTCATGTAGCTTACATTCTATCAAGAGACAATGCGTACATATAAAAACATATATAGGGTATCCCCAAAAATCTTTATACAGTGTCTCCCCCATATTAAAAATTAAGTTAATATCTCCTCAATGTTGATGACTCATCGAAAAAAGTTCACCAACTAGTCTAAATACGTCAAATGAGAATTTGTTCTAAAGTTAAAATAAAAATATGTTAGCCAGGTACCTGTCCTTTAAATACTAATGTAATTGTTATTATTACTCATAAAGAAAAGCAATTGAAGGAGCTTTTACATTGGAAGAATTGCATAAGAACCAGATATAAAATCTTTGCTGTGAATTGTGGTGGAGAGAAAATATGAAGTAGCTTTTAAAAATACATATATGTGTATTAAAACACTCATGAAACTACTTTGGAATTGGTCTCAATGTTTTTATCTTAGTTATGGCGTTTTCTATTGTTCTTCCACTAATGTTCTACTTCAGTGACTCTTCATTATGTGAAGGTGAGTCTGGTTCTAAAAGACTATAAAGGAAGACCACTAAGATCTGGAAAACTCTGAATCTCTAAGGGCTTCAAGAACAGGATCAAGTGGACTGCACCTCTTACTCTAGATAGGTTAGACTGTGCTAATCACCAGAAAGTTGGCCATCAAGTAGTAAGGTTTTGTTTGTGTTTTTGCTGTAAGGATTCATGAGGTACCTCATCTAAGGGCTCTGTGTAGGGAGTACAGTAGAAAGGAGATAGGAATAGAGTATTCCTGAGCAGAGTATGGTCCCATCAATGAGATTATGTGCTTTCATCAAGAACAAAGGATGGGGGCAGCTAGGTGGCGAAGTGAATAGAGCACTGACCCTGAAGTTGGGAGGAACTAACTTCAAATCAGGCCTCAGACACTCGATACTTACTAGTTGTGTGACCTTGGGCAAGTCACAACCCCAATTCTCTTGCCTTCCCCCTCTAAAAACACATAAACAACAAAAGAAAAAAGAATGAATACTTCTTTTACTCTCAGAAGAAGAAATTTTTTACTTTACTAAGACTGAATGAAGAACTCAATAGATTAAGTAGGAAAAAAAATTGAGAAAAAATCTCTGAAAACCTGAAACACAACCAATCAACCTTTACGTTCAGATTTTTCTATTTAGTGTGCTATTTCTGGACACTCCTTGGCTGCTGCTGGACAGAAGAGCTCAACTAAGAATTTGCTTCAGTCCTCAAAATTCCTACTGAGAGCACAGCAAGCACTCACTTCTGAGAAAGAAGAGCTCTGTGGGGCAACTTGGTGTCGCAGTGGAGGGGTGGCTAGGGGACACAGTGAAGTCAGGAGGACCTGAGTTCAAATCCGACCTCAGACACTTAACACAAAACTAGCCGTGTGACCTTGGGCAAGTCACTTAACCCCAAATTGCCTTCCAAAAAAAAAAAAAGTGAAAGAAGAGGTGAGATTTGACCACTAAATAGAATGAGTGCTTACAAATTCACTGATTTTTGAACTGATCTGGCAGGTAAACATCTTCAAAATATAACTTGGGACTTGTTCTAATTTTAAATACTCAGCATATGTTCTTTAAAACATACCTTTCCAAAGGTAGACTGTGATACTAGGAAACAGACTTAAGGACCTTGAGTATTTCCTCTTTGGGTTTTTCCCCCTTCATTTATGCTATGTTGCACGTAATAGGATGTTTTATATTTCAGAATTTGCTTAATGTTAAAAATACACAATTAATACATTCTTCAATTACATCAATACACTGAAGACTCAGAGAGGAGATGCATGCTGTGATTCCAATCTTGGTAAACTCTGGGTTGTCAGCAAAGTTAATTAATGATAGATAAATATTTGTGAAATGGAAGCTGTAAACTCAAAACCAAAGAAAATAAAAGAAACAAAAACTAACACTCGGCACACAGTTAACTCTCTGTAGCTATGTTATGTCCAGGAAGATGAGTGGACTGTAATTCATTTCCTACTTCAACCTCAATACTAAGGCTAAAGTACTTATGGGTATTTTTTTTTAAGTTTACCAACTTGTTCATCTGTGGGAAGTGGGTTGACAAGTACAAGTTATTCACTTCAAATGCTGAGTGCTAGAATGTGGACTGGGTTTTCTCAGACAGAAATTTATAGAAGATCAAGACCTTGTCAGTATTCCTCATTCAAATGAAATGTTGTCACCATATAAGCCAAGGCATAAGTTTTCTTCTCATTGAGAGAGAGTTTGTGGCCCTTAGTAAATATGGTTAGTCTGTAGAGGGAGCATTGGGTGGTGAGGGAGAAACTAGACAGTTTCTTAACTGCACATATGTCCAATATGTCTTTCTCAAAAGAAAGACAGAAACATATTATATTTCAGTCTAGGCTTAACCCCTACTGCTCAGAAATGCAACAGAGCTTGAATACATGGATTATCTATTTCCTGTAAATAAAAATCACTGTCAAATTGTATACTTTTAGCACCAAGTGGCACGTGAAAAGTAGAGGTTAACTTTGCATGATCAACATTTTATTCTTAGACATGAATTTGGATGTAGCATTTGCATTAATTAAGCTAACATGCATCTATTTTAAAGAAACTAGAAAAATAAAGCAAATTTGTTATTGTTGTTATTGGTTTTAATTTCAGGATTGCTCAATGTGCATGAATATTATAGAGTTCTTTTAGCACAACAAAATATAGTGTAATGCTAATCTTTCCCTTGTAAGTATTCCACACCATGTCCACCACCAATAACGAATCCTGAAAGATTTTAGGATTATCTGAATCACTAACATGATGGGAAAACAAGGGTACAAAAGAGAATGGTGTGATGGTTAAGGATACCTGAGAATGGTGTAATGGTTAAGGATACCTGAATTACAGTAAGGAAAATGTGTTTCAGTCTTGCCCCTGAGTTCATTAGTTCCATGGCCAAGAAGAAGTCATTTCATCCCTTTAGGCCTCTGTTTCCTCATTTACAATATAGGAATAATACCTATAGCTCCCATCTCAAAGGGTTGTGGCAAGGCTTATATGACATAATTTATATAACACATCTTTGAAAATGTTAAAACACTATATTTATGTCAGTATTGTCGGTTCAATCTCTAATGCAGGATATTTAATCTTTTAATGTCATGGATGCTTTTGGCAGTCTCTTAAAAACTATGGATCCTTTTTCAGAACAATGATTTTAAATCAAGAAAATAAAATATATTGGATTAAATAAAGAAATGAATTAGATTGAAATCCAGTTACCAAAATAATAATTTTTTAAAAAATCAAAATTCATGATCCTAAAAATTGATGCACGGATCCTTTCGGGTTGATGTGGGTTTCTGAGGACTGCACCTTAAATAATCCTGATCTAATATATAACATGTAGATTTTGTTTACTGACAATAAAATTTAATCTAAAAATCACTTTAGCAAAAACAAAACAAAATAAAAACAGATGAAAGTGATTTTTCGTTGCTCAAGCAAAGAACCAGTTTGATCAGCTAAACCATTTTAGTATTCAGCTGTTGTCATATATATACAGTCCAAATCTTGAGATTCATTTCTTTTAGCCACTGGTGTATTACAATTTTGTGTGGATCTTTCAAGTTTCCTGTATCTCTTATCATGTCTCAATTTCTACAACTAAAATGTCAACAGTAACATATAGATCTTGGACATGAACTTTGAGGTCCTCAGATTAAAAAATATTGTTTCCAGAGAACTATTCATATTTGTAGAACTTTCTTCAATAAAACTCTCAAAAAAAAAAAGTTTTCAGCAACTCAAGAGGACAGATTCTAGCAACTCATTTTTCCCATTTCCATCCCATCTAATCAACATTTATTGTACACCTATTATATTCACGGAACTATACTAGGTTTTGAGAACACAAATACAAAATGAATAACATTATCTGCCCTAAAGACATGTTTATTATACTGTAGCGACATAACATATAAATAAACATATATATGATAATTAAAGAAAGAAGAAAGCACTGACAAAGGTGGGAATGGGAGGAAGGTCAGTCTTTCTGTGAGAAGAGGAACATGTACTGAGCTTTAAAGATTGCTAAGAGGTGAAATGGGCAGAGGTGAAAAGAGAACATTAACCAGACATGGGAGATAATTTGTGCAAAGGGATAGAGATTGGAGTGTAAACAGTGATTTTGAGGAAAACAGCAAGTATGGCAATTTATTTGGAATTTATAGTATGAAATGAAGCAATGTATAATAAGTCAGGAAAGGTAGGGTAGAGAGAGATTATGAGGAATGTTTACTCAAGTTTCTAGTCGGATAAGCAGGTTTTGCTTTCATACACTTCAGATCTAAGGAACTGGGAGAAGCATTTCTTGCAAATTTCAATAGGTACAAGAGTGCAACTGGTAAATTAGCTATTCAGTCACTAATTTGTTGAATCCCTAATTCAATTCCAAAGTCTTCTGAATTCCAGTAGTATGAAAAATCAAACTGGGATAGATCCAAGACTTAAAAACTGGGGTTTGATTTCTTTGCTCTTGAAAATATGAATTAGGAATTTTGTAATTAGAAATTCAAATGCCAAACACTCACACAGAATCCCAGAAAATATTTACATTTATTTAATATCACCTGTGTACAGCACATAACCTGAAAAAACTGAAAGTTTCTTGAGAAATTCCTTTGAGGGTCTTCAAAATGTAGTAAGAAAGTCTAAATTATGATTATGTTTGAGTAGATTTACTTAATTGGCATTAATAATGCTATATAAATTTTTGCAAAAGTGGCTACCGTTGGGTTAAAAGCACTATATTATAAATTCCTTATTTCCTTTTATAAAATGGGTAAAGTCTAATGAAGGATAACTGC
>WOXC01000047.1:237500-307541 GCA_011680675.1 Gymnobelideus leadbeateri
TCTTACTTCCTTTTAAAATCCTTTTGGGATGCAAACAAGCAAAATTTGTAAAAAAGCTAAAAGATAAAAGAATTGTGACATTCCAGTAATGCCAGTTATATTAGAAAGGTGAAGTGTAGATTCTAGGAAACCTGATTTTTCTCAACTTTCTGATATAAGCAAAGTTTGCCTGATTTTTAAGGGTGGACAGACAGCTCAAAACATGTACATTAAGAGAAGTTGGAAGGTCCAAAACAAATGGCTATTTTAAAATGGTTGGAGGGAGCAATTCCAGAAATACTCATATTATTGCATGAGATAACTCACATGAAAACAATCCTTAGAAAGCCATATAAGTTAATAGATCAACATATATAAAAACATTATACATATATGTGCATGTTGTATGTACATTTACTACAAACATATACATATACATATATAATTTCTTTGCAAACCTTAAAGTACTATAAACACACAAACATTATAAATGCCAGAATTTCTAATTCTTGTCATGGAGATATGCCCAGATGGCAATTAGGGACAATATATAGATATTTTCAATGAGGAAGATCCAGGAAAACAGCAGCAGCAAGAATGATGACAAACATAATAAGAAAATTAGAGCAAAGGATTCAAATCTTACTGGAATCAGCAACAGAAGGGAACAAGATATAGGAGTTATAATGCCAGAAGGATAAATAAATAGTCCCAGTATTGTGTGGTAAATGGGATGCTGTAAGAAACATACATTGCCCCAACACCTCAATTGTGCTTCCACTAATTCTATATACTGGTGCCAGCAATGAACTTTAGACACAGGGAACAAATTCTGGTTGGGTAAGTTAGGTGAAATAAGGAAAATAAATGGAATACTACCTTTTGCAATTTGTTACAAAGGAAGATGGAAAAACTTTAAGAGATATTGCCTCAAAAAAAGCAAAATAAAGTTGAGAATATATGTGTGTGTGTGCATGTGTGTGTGTGTGTGTGTGTATATATATATATATATATATACACACATATATAAAGTTTAACCAGAAACTTAGCAAAACTAGATAATTTTGAAAGCAATTGTACATTATACATTGGAAGAAAGGACAAGAAAATAGTTTTGAAATGGAACATACCAACCATTGTTTCTATAGTGATGTAATCTCATTGATGATGATGTTAAAGCCATCACATATCAGGTGACTTGCATAAGGTGATACAATAAATTACAGAGCCAAGATTCCTACTGAGGCTCCCTGGCTCAAAACATATCATTCTTTCCCAAAATCCTTCAGGATATTGGAGGATGCTCAATGAAGGAGATGTGAAAAGGCATAAACCAGAGTTGCCTAAGAGAAAAAAAAAATGATGATAGTTATTAGTAGAGCAAGTATGCCCACCAATGATATCCTGGTTCCATTAATTTATCAGAAAAGTAAAATAGGGTAAGATTATGGAGTGTATATTTGCATTCTCTAATGAAGAAAAATTACAAAAACAAAATATTATGAGTGCTACTTTTTTTCTGTGATAAATTTGGCACTGTAACTGAATCCAACCTTCTCCCTAAAAATTTCCAGAACTTAAAGATATCTATATAGAAAAATATCCAATCCCACTTTTCAGGGGCTACCAAAAAATGGAATGGAGTCTTTCTTATTATTTGAAACTCTAAGAATCCTAAAGAATTTGTGTCACTGACGAGATAGAATGTAGAGCAGAATGTCAGTATGTTGGACTTGAAATAAACAAGATATATTCAAGTACCACCCATGAAATTTTCTAGCTGTGTGACTATTGCGCCCCGCCCCCCCCCCCAAAAAAAGCCAAACATTTCTTTCTCTGGGACTGATAATATCTATAGTATAATATCACAAGAGGCAGCATGATTTAGTGTGCCAGACTTGAGATTAGAATACCTCAGGTTAAAAGTCTACCCCTGATTTATACTTGCTGGGCAAACATGCACAAGACTTTTACCTTCTTGGTATCCCAGGCAGTTCTGTAAGAATATAAGTTTTAGACAGGTTGCTGATCTGCATTTGTGGAAGAAATTTCTACTGATGGAAAAAAAAAACAGGGGCTCTTCATACCAATGAAATCATGGAACTGAACCACCCGCCCCCTAAAAACAAGAACCTCTCCTGTATTATTATTATTATGAGGCTCAAATAAGGTAATACATATAAAGTGATTTGAAAAACTTAAGGTACTGTATAAATGCTATGTTTTATTTTGTTTAAGGATCCCTTAGGCTACCTTCTCATAACTATAAACAGGTCTGGAGACTAATTGCTAGCTATATACCTCTCCAACTTCTGGGGCACAGATATTCCTATTTTTACCACATACTCACACTAAGACCATGATGATAAGGATGATATCACAGCATTGAGAGAGGGGAGAAATGGTTCATAAATTCCATGTATACTATGGCTCATAGACACTGGGTTTTCAGTAACATTGGAAGAGGTGCACTGTATTCATAGTTGGATCTTTGGCCTTTAGGCAAATCTTTTTTTTTTTTTTTTTAAGCAATTGGGGTTAAGTAACTTGCTCAAGATCACAGGGCTAGGTTTTTGTTTGTGTGGGTTAAGTGTCTGAGGCCGGATCCGAACTCAGGTCCTTCTGACTCCAGGGCTGGCGCTCTACTCACTGTGCCACCTAGCTGCCCCCTTTATGCAAATCTTAAAGGTTATTTCACTAGTGACCCTATGGAGATTCCTGAAAATGTGACTGATCATCCTTTAATTAATCCAAAATTCCAGGTCTTGAGAATGGAAAGATGGAGTCCCAACCATCAAAGAACTTATAATCTTCTATGGACTTATATCTTCTATACATATTATTAAGTATTAATAATAAGTAGAATATTAGGCAGAGTGTAATAGAAACAAAGAAGGGATCTCAAATCAAGGACTCAGGTTTCATAGATGACAAGACTCTGAAGTTGGCCTTTAAGAAAAAATAAAGAAGGATTTCAGTAGGAAAAGATGTAGCCATGGAAAATGGCCCATTTGAATATATAGATATAGGAGAATACCAGAAGAAATTGAGGTAGGTGGAAGGAACAGTGACAGGGCTGTTCAGTTTTCTCATTCTTTCTTCTACCGTATTCTCCAGGCTGTACTCTGGACTTCCTCTGCTGACCAAGAAATTAATCATCCTGAAGTCTCATCCTAGCCCTGAAAGTTACACATTGGAAGTAACCTCTACTCCTGTAGCCTCCCCCTCACATTGAATGGATCTTTCCAGAACCTTCATTTGAGAATGGAACCCAGGCAGACCAAGTCTTATTTTTCTCCAGGCTGTGTTCTGAATCTTCTCTAGCATGCCCACCCCTGGCTGCCTCTGCCCCACCTTCTCCCACTTCCTCTCACCTTCCTTTTGTGTGCTGTCCTCCACCATTCCAATATAAGCTCCTAAAGGGAAGGAATTATCTTTCTTTCTACGTGGATTTGCATTCCCAGAACTTAGCATAGTACCTGGCAATGGCAAGTGCTTAATAAATGCAGACTTCCTTAGAATAAAAGCAGAAAGAGACAAGATGTATGATGATAGGCCATCTGAGACACAGAGTTTCTCTCTAGATACAGATGGAAAACATATTCCCATCTGGGAGAGATATTCCCTTGATCCTCTTGCTAATGCTACTAAATCATCTTTGATTTTATGACTGAGCTAAATTGGGGTTGAATGGCCATAAAGTTTCAAGGATGTAGTGGTCCTTATAGAGGAAAGAGATAGGAAAAATGAAGTTCCAAAGAGGCAGATTTATGTTCAACATAAGAAAAACTTCCTAATGATGTATAAAAGGTAAAGGGGCCATCTCACAGACATGTTGCAATTCCCCTCAGCAGTGAATTCAAGTGAATACTACATGACTATTTAATGCATGACTGTAGAGCAAATTCTTAGTCAGCTATGGGTCCAAATATATGGCTTCTGGGTTCCCTTACAACTCTGAGATTCTGTAAATATGACGGGCCAGTACCTAGACTCAAATAACCAATGGTAAAATGGACAATGGGTTAAAAGTAGAGACTATTTCAGCTTCTATGGTTCTGATGGCATCCTGCTAAATCTAACATTTCTAGGGAAACTCCAAGAGTCTTTTATTTTTAAACAAATGCTTTATTAACTTCTGTTTTACATCATTCATTTCCGCCAGATTTTGAGTTACAATCATTTTCCCCCATTATTCCCCTACCCAACCTCCCAGAATAGTAGTCCCACAAGATATCGCTTCCTCCAACCTGCTCTCTCCCATACCTTCTCCCATATCCCCATCGACTTTTCCATTAGAGGAAGGTGAATCTCTGTGTCCCAATGCCTGTATATCTTATCTCCCTATTACAAGCAAAGGAGTATTAATAATAGTATTTATATGTATTTGAAACATTTAATGTTACGACCTCGAATTTCAGATCCATTTCCTTCCTCCCTTGTCACCCATTCCCTCTGGGGAGATAAGTAATTCAGTATATGTTGTACATATCTAGCTATGCAAAACATTATCATAGTAGATATATTGTACAAGGCTACTTATAATTCCCTCCCACTCATCCCACCCCCCACCTGGTCCATTCCCTACATGATCCTGTCCCTCTTCTATAGTGGGTACTTCCAACCTCCCCTCACCCCAAGGATGCCCTCCCATCCATCATCTCTCCTCTCATCCCCCTGCCCCCTATCCTGCTGCAGGTTGAGATATCCCATTTAGTATGTATGTCATTTTCTCCCTGAACCAAATTCAATGTGAATGTGGTTTTGCCTTTTAGCCTTCCTTATTCTCCCCCTCCTTTGCAACCACTTCCCCTTGCTTCTTCTACATGGGATAGTTTACCCTACCCTGTCTCTCCCCATCTCCTCTTGCCACTTTCCTCTCTCACCTCATAAATTCATCCCTTGAGTATTCTCCCTTCCCAACAAATTCAACCTATGCCCTCTATCCATATATAACTGTGACCATATACACACATATTCACATATGTATTCATATGACCACACACCCTTCTTCCATTATTTTCATAGTGAGAAAGATATCATCAGTCACAGTTATTGCTTTTCCATATAGGAATGTAAATAGTTCAACTTTGATAAGTTCCTTTTGATTTCTTTTCCCTGATTACCTTCTCAGGCATCTCTTCCTTCTTGTGTCTGGATGTCAAATTTTCTATTCAACTCTGTTTTTTTCCTCAAGAATTCTTGGAAGTCCTCTATTCCACTGAATAACCATATTTTCCCCTGAAACAAAATACTCAGTTTTGCTGGGTAGGTGACCCTTGGGTTCATTCCCAGTTCTTTTGCCCTCTGGAATATCATATTCCATGCCCTTCAGTCCCTCAGTGTAGAAGCTGCCAGGTCCTGGGCTCTTCTGATTGTGTTTCCACAATATTGAAATTGTTTCTTCCTGGCTGCTTGTAGTATTTTCTCCTTGATCTGGGGATTCTGAAACCTGGCTATAATATTCCTGGGAGTTTTCTTTTGAGGATCTTTTTCAGGAGGTGATCTGTGGATTCTTTCAACCTCTATTTTGCCCTCTGGATCTAAAACATCAGGGCAATTTTCCTTGAGAATTTCTTGAAAGGTGATTTCTAGGTTCTTTCTTTGATCATGGCTTTCAGGTAGTCCAATGATTTTTAAATTGTCTCTCCTGGGCCTATTTTCCAGGTCAGTGGTTTTTCCCATGAGATATTTCACATTGCCTTCTAATCTTTCATTTGTTTGGATCTGCTTAACAGCATCTTGATTTCTCAAAAAGTCACTAGCTTCCATTTGCTCCAGTCTAACTCTGAAGGGATGAATCTCCTCAGTGAACTTTTAAGATTCTTTTTCCATCTGGCAAATTCGACTTTTTAAGGCATTCTTCTCCTCAATGCCCTTTTGGGCCTCCTTTGCCATTTGAGCTAGTCTATTTTTTAAGGTGTTGTTTTCCTCAGTCAGGCTGTTGACCCTCATTTCATACTTTTCCTGCATCCTTCTCATTTCTCTTTCCAACTTTTCCTCCACTTCTCTTATTTGATTTTTAAAGTCCTTCTTAAGGTTCTCTATGGCCTGCAACCCGCTCATGTTTTCCCCTGGGGCTTTTGGAGCAGGACTTCTGACCTCACAGTCCCTTTCCCGCTCTATGCCCCCAAAATAGGAGTCTAGGGTTGCATTTTTCTGTTTCCTTTGCCTTGGCATGTTGCCACTTAATTGCTTGACTTTTGGGCTTGTTGCCACACTATGGCTTTAAGGCCAGATAGAGGAATTTTTGTCCCAAACGTGTGGGGGGCAACTTCCATTTCTGGCAAGCTGTAAACCCACCCACGACTTCCACCCTAGATCACAATCCAGATCCAGGGAGGTTAAAGCAAGAGCGATTACCCCCCAAGACTGATCGCTGGATCTCCCTACAATTTGCAAGCCAGGAGCCGGAGCCACCTCTGAAAACTACAAAATGGCATGTCTCCTCAGCAGCTTCTAGCCCCCAGGGGAGGGAGCCAACGCATTCCCTAAATACCAGTCCCAAAGTCCATAGGACACTAACCTCTTACTTTGTCCTAGGCATGTCTATGTTGATAATTCTGGAGTCGCCACAGCTCCTGGTGTTCTGGGGTTCCTCCAGCCGGCTGCTGGCCCTGCTGCCTTGGGGCTAAAACCTCGGCTCATGCAGACCTGGGCTCAGCTCGGCTCCTGCGCTCTGCGTGCTGTGCACTGCCCGCTCCCAGACCGCTGCACTGGTCCTTCCTCCAGGGCTGCTGGGCTGTCCTCAGCGGGAGGTTAGCTTCTCTGTGTCGTCCTGTGGGTGCTGGGGCTCCAGAAGTTGTTCAGAGTCCCCTTTTACATAGTTTGGGGGGAATCTGGGGGCAGAGTGGCTTGGACTAGCTGTTTCTACTCTGCCATCTTGGCTCCACCCCTCCAAGAGTCTTTTTAACTCTAGGCAAAAGTTGGCCAAAATTCATGGGGTACATTAGTCAAGATAGTTCTGGTATAGGAAACTATCTAATCTGATCTAATGCAATCAGCATTTATTAAGCACCTGTTTTATATAAGACACTATGCTAGACAACAGATCCTTGGAAATACATCTGATCATTAGATAACGTACTTCTAACCACAGAACATTCCAGAGATTTCCCTCATCACATCTAAGATATGAGTCTCTTTATAAGCTCTGATATGTACCCCTAAAATCTGGGTTTTCTGGATAACAGAACAAGATATTAAGAGCTACATTTTAATGATTTGTTACTATGAAGCAAGTTATGCAAGCAGCTGGACATTTTTTTTTTCAGAACAAGAGATGAGTCAATGATATTCCCAGAGACTCCAGGTTCTAACAGCATAAAGATTTAAATATTCTTTTTTTTTTTTTTTTGCTTTTTGGAGGGCAATTGGGGTTAAGCAACTTGCCCAAGGTCACACGGCTTGGTTTTTGTTTGTGTGTGCGTTAAGTGTCTGAGGCCGAAGATTTGAATATTCTAATGGTCAGGGAGAGCTTATGAGCAGAATGGAACCAAGGAGAGGTACCTTCCAGTGTACCCCTCTCAGAGATGTTTCTTTTTCCCTTGGAATACCTACTAGTATATGTTAGTCTAAACAAGGTCATCTCTGGGCATGCATAAACTTTGCTATTCCGGATGCCAGTTGACCACGCATATGTCACTGCGTACTAAGCGGACTTGGAACTGTGCTGTCATGACTGATACAACACTAAAAAGACATGGTACCTTGCTATAATATAGTAAATTCTGGGTCATCCCTTAAGATGCTAAGATATCTGGTGTCCATCAGATAGAGATGATTGCAGAAAGGACAATTTCTGGGCAGAGTCAAGATGGTGGAGTAGAAACAAGACTTCTGCACAGCTCCTGCTTCCACCTCCTCCAATCCATGTAAAAATGACACTAAACAAATGGTGGAGCAACAGAACACATAAAATGACAGAGAGAAGCTAACTTCCCACTGAAGACAGTCTAGAAGGCCAACAGAATGGGGCCAGCATAGCACTCTGGGAGCTGAGCCCAGCCCTGTGTGAGCCAGAGGTTTTAGCCTCAGGGCAGCCATAACCAGCCACTGGCTGGAGGGACTTCAGATAACCAACACTGGTAGCGGTTTCCAAAACCATCAATTCATAAATGCTGAAGACAAATTGAGAGGTTAGTGCATTGTGGACTTTGGGAACCGGGAGTTTGGGAGGGTGGTCTGGCCTTTACCCCACAGGAGGGAGAAGCAGTTGATGTGCCATGGCAACAGCAGCCATGTGGCTACTTCAGAGCTCCTGGTAGAGGCACCAAGCCACCAGTTTGAGGGGTAATACTTCTTGCTTTAAACTGCTTGGATCTGGACTGCGGTCTAGGATGGAGGTTCTGGGGTATATGACTAGTTTGCCAGAATATGTGGAGGCTTCAGAGAGGGCACCCAACTAATACCTTCAGCAGCTGAGAAAACCCCAGTGATTGGGACAAAGCTCCCCTTTCAGGTAGCAGAGTTATACTGTGGCAAAAAGCTCAAAAGTCAAGTAATTGAGTGGTAACATGACCAAGCAAAGGAAGCAAAGCAAGCACAGCAATCCAACTTTACACTCCTATTTTGGGGACAAAAAGGATCAAAGCATGAAATAGGAGGAAAACAGGTAAGTCAGAACTCCTGCACCAAAAGCTTCCAAGAAAAATATGAGCCGGTTACAGGCCATACAGGAGCTTGAGAAGGATTTTGAAAACAAAATAATAGAAGTGGAGGAAAAACTGGGGAGAGAAATGAGAATGATGCAAGAAAATTATGAAAAGAGAGTCAAAAACCTAACTGAAGAAAATAACACTGCCTTAAAAAGCCAAATTTGCCAGATGGAAAAAGAATATCAAAAGCTCACTGAAGAGAATCATTCCTTCAGAATTAAATTGGAGCAAATGGAAGCTAGTGACTTTATAAGAAAGCAAGATACTATTAAATAGATCCAAACAAATGGAAAAATAGAAGGCAAAGTGAAACATCTCATTGGAAAAACCACTGATCTAGAAAACAAATCCAGTATATATAATTTTAAAATTATTGGACTACTGGAAAGCCATGATCAAAAAAAGAACCTTGAAATCATTCTTCAAGAAATTCTCAAAGAAAATTGTGCTTCAGAATTCTGTTTTAGAACCAGAGGGCAAAATAGAGGTTGAAAGAAGCCATTGATCACATCCTGAAAAAGATCCCAAAAAGAAAACTCCTAGGAATATTATAGCCATGTTCTGGAATTCCCAGATAAAGGAGAAAATATTACAAGCAGCCAGGAAGAAAGAATTTGAATATTGTAGAAACACAATAAGGATAACACAGGATGTGGCAGCTTCTACACTGAGGGATCAAAGGACTTGGAATATGATATTCCAGAGGTCAAAGAACTGGGATTAAAACTAAGAATCACCTATCCATAAAACTGCATATCATGTTTCAGGGGAAACTATGTTCATTCAATGGAATAGAGGATTTTCAAGCATTCTTGATGAAAAAACTAGAGTTGAATAGAAAATCTAACATTCATGTACAAGAAGCAAGAGGAGCATGAGAAGGTAAAAAGGGAAAAGAAATCATAAGGAACTTATCAAACTATTTACATTCCTACATGGAAAAACAATAATTCTAACTTATGAAACTTTTCTCATTATGGGAATAGTTGAAGGAAATAGAAATGTGTATCTCTCTCTCTCTCTCTCTCTCTCTCTCTCTCTCTCTCTCTCTCTCTCTCTCTCCCCCCCCCACACACACACACACACACATATGTATACATACATATATATTTCTATATAGGAGGGTATATAGGCATATGAATACATATGTGAGTGTGTATATATATGTGTGTACAGGTATACATAGAGGGCACAGGACCAATTTAACAGGAAGGAATGATACTTAAAAGGTGAAATCAATAGATGACAGAGGAATATAATGAGAGGAGATGGGGAGAGACAGAATGGGGTAAATTATCTAATATAGAAGAGTCAAGGGAAAACTGTTACAATGGAGGGGAAGAACAGGAAGGCAAAAGGGAATGAGTCAACCTTATTCTCATTGAACTTGACTTAGGGAAGGAATGACATACACATGGAATAGGGTATCTCACCCTACAGGAGAGTAGGGGCAAAGGGAATGAGAGTGGGGATGATGGAAGGGAGGGCATGCTCAGGGCAAGGGAAGTTGGAAGCACCCACTTTTGAAAAGGGACAGGATCAAAGTAGAGAACAGAACAAGTGGAGGGTGAGATAGGATGGAGGGAAATATAATATCCACTATGGAAATGTTTTGCATAGCTACACATGTACAACCTATATTGAAGTGCTTATCTTTCTAGTAAGGGTGGGTGACAAGGGAGGAAGGGAAAGAATCTGGAATTCAAAGTTTTAACATCAAATGTTTATCTATATATGAATATTATTATTATTATTATTATTATTATTATTATTATTTTGTATGTAACTGGGAAATAAGATATACAGGCACTGGGGCACAGAGATCCAACATGCCTACTGGAAAGTAGGAGGGGTTATGGGGGAAGATATGGGAGAGAGCAGATTAGGGGAGGGGATATTCTATGGGATCACTGTTTTCAGGTGGTGGGTAGGGGAAAAATGGGGAGAAAATCTGTAACTCAAAATCTTGTGGAAATGAATGATGTAAACTAAAAAATTAAAAAGAGAGAAAAAATTTAAAAAAAAATTAACAAAAGAAAGGATGATTTCTTCATCAGGAAGATGACCAGGAGTTATAATGTACTGTGAAGTATATTGATCCAATGAGGTAAATGATGACCATAACTATTTGGTCACCCTGCAAATAGCTTCATGTTCTCATATTTGTGATTCAGAATCTAAGCAGAGTGTAAGAATAGTTTCAAGATGTAAATTACTGACTGCATAAGTGTTTTTCAAAAGCACTCCATAAGTCTTCTGTGGTTTTTCCCTCACTTTTCTTTCTTTAGCATTCCTTTTCTCTAGCTGCTAGGAAAACTTATCCCATACCTGATTTGTATTGTATGTAATACTCTTCACAGCTAAGTTGCATATTGGATAGACCACTAGGTCAGGAAGACATGTGCTCCAATCTAACTTCAGACACTTACTAGCTGTGTGAATGTGGTCCTTTGTCTGCCTCAGTTTCCTCAACTATGAAGGGGCAATTGTAATAGTATCCACCTTACAAATTGTTGTTAAAGTCAAATGAGATATTTGTAAAGCTTAGCCTAGTGCCTGGCACATAGTAGGTAGTTAATAAAAAAACATCTCCTTCCCTATTCCCTCTTTTTGGAAATAGACAAGAGAAAAAACCTAAACCTAAGCAATTTTTCCCCAATCCTCTGGGATGAAGAATATGATGAGCTTGTATAGCAGCAAGCACCTTAGCATCCCCAGGGTGGCTGCCAACACAAGTTCTTAGATCTGCTTTTCTAAAGGACAGCAACTCAAAATGGGTTAACAAGCTTACTTTAATCAATCAATCATGTATCGTTTACCTAATTCAGGGAAAATAGGTCAGCACCCCAAATTTCAGAGTATACAGACAGAAACATTTCAAGCAGACAGGCCTCCAACTGTCCAACCATTACATCAATATCAAATCACAGTTACCAGAGAGAGTAGTGTCAACATCTGGGTTTTTCAAAGCCAGGGGGACTCTCAATGCAGGGCCAGAGTCTCATCTGGTCAAATCACACAACACTTTTCGAAGTGAGCCCCCAAAGCAAAGCCTCACATCAGGGATTGTATAGCCTTCTCCTGGCTCAGAGAATGTAACAACCCTCTTGACCCACTGCCCAATCACACATCATCAAGGTGTGGGCATTCCTGAAAACCAAGCCTCCTGCCACAGGCTCCATGTGACCACATTCAGCCTATTAGGGGGCGGAGTATATTTTCAAATCAAGGAAGGTTCTCAGAGTCTCTTAAGCCAATCAAAGCACCTAGGGGTGGGGAAGATCTTTAAATTTGCATTTCCATTACAGCTTGACAATGAGAAAAAAGAACCTAACCCCTCTCATTAAAGGTAATGTTCCTCCAGGACTGAATCTGGTCCAACTGTGTATGTGGGTTTAGAGAAGAGGAGCCCCACAATTTGTTTAGGCATTCCCCAATAAATGGGCATCTCCTTTAATTGCTTTCAAGGGAGCAAAGTTAAGATATTAAATTTTTTTAAGTGGTGAAGAGCACAGGAGAAAATATGTTGGGACAACAAAAAGCCAAGTGAGTAGGCATAGTGCCCCAGTTATTTGGACCTAGTAGTGGTTCTTTAATATTATATGAACATGCTGACCTACCTATAACACAAAGCAGAAGCTTCCCATGGCTTTCGTGAAAGTCTTTGCCCCTCCAAGTCTACCTGTGGAAATTCTTCCATCCTTTAAACCCCAGCTCAAATCCTTTATCCTCTCTGATCCACCCAGCAAGAATGACCTTTCCCCCTCAGACATCATAAAGCACCACTTTTGCACCTTTCTTATATATTTATCCTTTATTTCACAGCAAGGATAATCTTTCTTATACACAGATCAGTTTATATTACTCCCCTATAACTTCCTGAGTAAAGTTCAAATGACTTGGCCTGGCATTCAAAGCCCTCCACAATCCTTTCTCATGCTGACATTCTATGACAATTAATATGAGACAAGTTTGGAATAGTAGGGTAGGAACTCCTAGCACTTCAGACTAGGAAAAGTGGACTCCTAGAGGCATTTTGCTAAGAATGTTAAAATGACTGTTTCTTCCTCAGAAAGAAAGTGGAAAAGAAGACATTGGGTGATAAGAAGTCCTCCTATATTCAAGAAGTTTGCAAAAAATTAACCAAGTAGATAAAATAGCACTAGAATAAGGGAGAATTGTCTTCAGATCCAATACTTTTTGCTTTTAGGGACCCAGAGAAACTTCTGATGCATTGAATTTAGAAGTTTCTCTCACAATATCACATACCAATTATTGTCTTGTCTGAAATGCAGATATTTAATTAGGAAGACCCTTGATTTGCTTTATTTTTACAAAATAAATGCATTGATGTCTTTCCTTTCATGTTGTTCTTTTTTTTTTTTTTACATCACCAAAATATATCCCCATTACTCTTACCTTCCCAGAAAACATACAACAAACAATTATTGCTTTGAAAAATGGGGTTGGGGGGGGGGGGGATGAGCTAAACTGATCAATATATCAAAGAAGTCTGAAAGCATTTACAATGTCTCAGTTATGAATCTCCCGTTTCTTCAAAGGGACAGACTAGGAAAGTTTTCTCATATTTCTTCTTTGAAGACAAGCTTGTTCTTTGTAATTTGGTTAAATTTACTTTTGATTTTTTTTGGTGGTTGCTCTTTCAGTTTATGTTGTTGTAGATACTATGCATATTGTTTTCTTGCCTCTGCTTACTTCACTGTGCATCAGATTGGGTAAATCTTTCTACACTTCCCCGTATTCATCATATGTGTCATTTCTTATAGCATAGTAATAATAGTCCATTACAGTCATGTACCACAATTTGTTTAGGCATTCCCCAATATATGGGCATCTGCTTTAATTGCTTTCAAGGGAGCAAAATTAAGATATTAAAATTTTTAAGTGGTGAAGAGCATAGGAGAAAATATGTTGGGACACCAAAAGGCCATAGATAATTGGATATAAAAATGCAAAGATTCACCAATATTCTCTAGTTCTCATATCCCAGGTAATTTCAACATTACCCTTTAACTTAGGTAATAGTGAAAAAGACTTGGCAACTTGTTTTTTATATGGAAGGAGAAAGAGTAAGGAATCAAAGAAGACTTTAAAGTTACAAATCTGAGTTACTGGAAAGACAGTGGTTCCTATAAAATAAATAGGGGAAATACAAAGAGGAATGGGTTTTGGAGAAACATATTGAGTTCTATTTTCAGATGCTTAATGTACATTTAATTTAATATGAAGAATATACTAGTGATACATACAGCTCAGGGCTAGAAATTAGATTCAGAAGTTTTCTGTGTTGAAAATTATAATTTAACCCATTGAAGTTAATGAAGTTATCATGAGAGAATGCAAGATACTTAATTAGGAAGACCCTTGATTTACTTTATTTTTTTTTTTAAGCAATTGGGGTTAAGTAACTTGCTCAAGGTTACACGGCCAGTCATTATTTGTGTGTGGGTGCTCATTTTCTGAGGACGGATTCAATCTCGGGTCATCCCAACTCTGAGGCCGGCGCTCTTACTCACTGCACCACCTAGCCACACCGATTTACTTTATTTTTACAAAATAAATGTATTGATACCTTTCCTTTCACATTGTCCTTTTTTTTTTTACATCACCAAACTATACCCCATTACTCTTACTTTTATCTTCCCAGAGAGTCATCCCATACAACAAACAATGATTGTGAGAGAATGCAAGAGAGAAGAGAGCATGGCCAGAGGCTTGGATGTATACTTACTTAAGAGGGTAGGTCATTAATGATAAATTAGCAAATTAGATTGAGTAGTTTTTAGACAAGAAGGAAAACAACAAGAAAGCAGAGTTATGAAAACCAACAGAGTATCTAGGAGGTGAGGATGAGTACCAGTGCCAAATATTATAGAGGTTGAATATTAAGAAAATAACATTAACTTTGAGAATTAAAACATCATTAAAACTTTGGAGAGAACACTTTTGTTAAGTGATGGAATTGGAAGCCATTCTATAAAAAGCAAGAAGTGAGAGGAAAATGGAGGCAAAGAGTGAAGAGCTCTTTCTAAAATTTTGGCTATTTGTAAAGAAAATAGGTTGAGGGTAAAATCAAATGAAGATTTTTTTAAAGCTAAGAAAGACTTGGACATATATATGCGCATAGTCTCCTTCCAGGGAAGAAGCCAGTAAATACATAAGATTAGAGTCAGGAAGGCTTCATGATTGTAGGTAAAATCTACCAGAGAAAATGGTAGGGGATGGAATAAAAAGACATAATAAAGGGGTTGACCTTGGCCAGAAGTTTCAACTCTTTATCAGAAACAATAATAAAGAAAAAGAAAATGTAAGGGGTATCAAACTTCATATTCTTTATGACTAGTAAGCCTCTGGAAACAATGGTTTGAACAAACAACCCTAGTGCTTCAAACAGAAATGTATTTTGGATAACAGAAAAACATTTTATGAGGAATTAGGAGATGTAAGCTCTTGTCCTAGCTTTTCCCCTACACTTACTTTGCTATATGACTTCAAGAAAGCCATTCCATCTCTCTGAGCCTCAGTTTTCTAATCTGTGGAAAGAGAAGCAGTTGGACTCTTCTCTAAAATCCCTCTGAACTATAAAGGTATGTAATTTTCCTGATGAACTCTAATGCATTGAAAAGAATTTTAAAGAATTTTTTTTTCAATGAACTAAATACTTTTACTTCCTTCTACCACTGAAAAAGGAAAAGAAGATGCTTAATAAATATGCGTGGTCAAGCAAAACCAATTCCTGTATTAACCATATCCAAAAAATAACATTATGCATACCTAGTCCTCTCTGTCAGGATGTGGGAAGCATGCTTCATCATAGGTCATCGGAAATCATAATTACATTGTTGGGGGGCGGAGCCAAGATGGCGGAGTAGAAACAGCTCATCCAAGACACTCTGCCCCCACATTCCCCCCAAACGACGTAAAAGGGGACTCTGAACAACTTCTGGAGCCCCAGCACCCACAGAACGACACAGAGAAGCTAAACTCCCACTGAGGACAGCCCAGCAGCCCTGCAGGAAGGACCAGTGCAGTGGTCTGGGACCTGGCAGCGTGCAGCGCGCAGAGCGCAGGAGCCGAGCGGAGCCGAGCCCAGGTCCGCATGAACCGAGGTTTTAGCCCCAGGGCGGCAGGGCCAGTAGCCAGCTGGAGGAACCGCAGAACACCAGGAGCTGTGGCGACTCCAGAATTATCAACATAGACTTGCCTGGGACAAAGTAAGAGGTTAGTGTCCTATGGAATTTGGGACTGGTATTAGGGAATGCGTCGGCTCCCTCCCCTGGGGGCTAGAAGCCTCTGAGGAGATGCTCCATTTTGTAGTTTTCATAGGCATTTCCGGCTCCCAGCCTACAAATCGTGGGGAGATCCAGTGATCAGTCTTGGGGGAGTAATCGCTCTTGCTTTAACCTCCCTGGATCTGGATTGTGAACTAGGGTGGAAGTCGTGGGTGGGTTAACAGCTTGCCAGAAACGGAAGTTGCCCCCCACACGTTCCGGACGAAAATTCCTCTATCTGGCCTTAAAGCCATAGTGTGGCAACAAGCCCAAAAGTCAAGTAATTAAGTGGCAACATGCCAAGGCAAAGGAAACAGAAAAATGCAACCCTAGACTCCTATTTTGGGGGCATAGAGCAGGAAAAGGACTGTGAGGTCAGAAGTCCTGCTCCAAAAGCCCCAGGGGAAAACATGAGCGGTTGCAGGCCATAGAGGACCTTAAGAAGGACTTTAAAAATCAAATAAGAGAAGTGGAGGAAAAATTGGAAAGAGAAATGAGAAGGATGCAGGAAAAGTATGAAATGAGGGTCACCAGCCTGACTGAGGAAAACAACACCTTAAAAAATAGACTAACTCAAATGGCAAAGGAGGCCCAAAAGGGCAATGAGGAGAAGAATGCCTTAAAAGTCGAATTTGCCAGATGGAAAAAGAATCTCAAAAGTTCACTGAGGAGATTCATTCCTTCAGAGTTAGACTGGAGCAAATGGAAGCTAATGACTTTATGAGAAATCAAGATGCTGTTAAGCAGATACAAATAAATGAAAGATTAGAAGGCAATGTGAAATATCTCATGGGGAAAACCACTGACCTGGAAAATAGGTCCAGGAGAGACAATTTAAAAATTATTGGACTAACTGAAAGCCATGATCAAGGAAAGAACCTAGAAATCACCCTTCAAGATATTCTCAAGGAAAACTGCCCTGATGTTTTAGATCCAGAGAGCAAAATAGAGGTTGAAAGAATCCACCGATCACCTCCTGAAAAAGACCCCAAAAAGAAAACTCCCAGGAATATTATAGCCAGGTTCCAGAATCCCCAGATCAAGGAGAAAATACTTCAAGCAGCCAGGAAGAAACAATTTCAACATTGTGGAAACACAATCCGAATAGCCCAGGACCTGGCGGCTTCTACACTGAGGGATCAAAGGTCATGGAATATGATATTCCAGAGGGCAAAAGAACTGGGAATGAACCCACGGGTCACCTACCCAGCAAAACTGAGTATTTTGTTTCAGGGGAAAATATGGTCATTCAGTGGAATAGAGGACTTTCAAGCATTCTTGAGAAAAAAACCAGAATTGAATAGAAAATTTGACATCCAGACACAAGAAGCAAGAGATGCCTGAGAAGGTAATCGGGGAAAAGAAATCAAAAGGAACTTATCAAAGTTGAACTATTTACATTCCTATATGGAAAAGCAATAACTGTGACTGATGATATCTTTCTCACTATGAAAATAATGGAAGAAGGGGGTGTGGTCATATGAATACATATGTGAGTGTGTGTGTATATGGTTACAGTTATATATGGATAGAGGGCATAAGTTGAATTTGCTGGGAAGGGAGAATACTCAAGGGATGAAATTATGAGGTGAGAGAGGAAAGTGGCAAGAGGAGATGGGAAGAGACAGGGTAGGGTAAACTATCCCATGTAGAAGAAGCAAGGGGAAGTGGTTGCAAGGGAGGGGGAGAATAAGGAAGGCTAAAAAGGCAAAACCACATTCACATTGAATTTGGTTCAGGGAGAAAATGACATACATACTAAATGGGATATCTCAACCCGCAGCAGGATAGGGGGAAGGGGGAGGAGAGGAGGGATGATGGAAGGGAGGGCATCCTTGGGGTGAGGGGAGGTTGGAAGTACCCACTATAGAAGAGGGACAGGATCATGTAAGGAATGGACCAGGTGGGGGGTGGGATGAGTGGGAGGGAATTATAAGCAGCCTTGTACAATATATCTACTACGATAATGTTTTGCATAGCTAGACATGTACAACATATACTGAATTACTTATCTCCCCAGAGGGAATGGGTGACAAGGGAGGAAGGAAATGGATCTGAAATTCAATGTCTTAACATTAAATGTTTCAAATATATATAAATACTATTATTAATACTCTTTTGCTTGTAATAGGAGATAAGATGTGCAGGCATTGGGATGCAAAGACTCACCTTCCTCTAATGGAAAAGTCGATGGGGGTATGGGAGAAGGTATGGGAGAGAGCAGATTGGAGGAAGCGATATCTTGTGGGACTACTGTTCTGGGAGGTTGGGTAGGGGAATAATGGGGGGAAAATGATTGTAACTCAAAATCTGGCGGAAATGAATGATGTAAAACAGAAGTTAATAAAGCATTTGTTTAAAACAAAAAAAAATAATTAAAGCTTACATTGCCTTTTTCAGAGTGTTTTACTGGGCTACATTAAGAAGAATCAGCAGTATTTTGAAACAGTGGGAAAAGGAAGACTGGGAATCAATAGAAGTAAACACTTGGCAACCTTTAGAAAATAAATATAATTTTAAACAAAATACACTTCTGAGTTTAAACATAACCATGATAACCATGATATATTTTCCCTTCCTCTCTCCAAAAAAGGACAGTTAGTTAGTGGGAGGAACAGGATGGTCTCTTTCTGGCAGTCTTATATTATCTCAGAGGCTGCCCTACATGCTAGATAGGTTCTATTCCTGAAAAATGGACATACTTTTACACATCCCAGACAGTGTTCTTTCACACCACAAATATTATCATGAACCAAAATACTACAGACTATAATTCTGATGTTTTTATAGGAGTATAACTGATCAGATTTTACCTAGCAATAGTGGTAATAGCATTTTCCCTTCTCTTTTCTGAAAGGGATGTTATTGCCTTTACATCTGGAACACGCATGATAATGGGGACAGTATAATTTTTTTTAAATAAGTAGAAAACCTCCCGAGAACAAAAGTTTGGCAGAAAAACATTCTAAGAACTGCACATTTGGAGTTAATGTCTTGACACTCTCCCAGGTGCCTTGACATTACCGTTCATATTTTTAAAGTATCAGCCAGAATAAATACAGGCTCTGTGACAGGAGAAGCTGATAGAGAACCAGACATAGAACAATGATGAAGTACAATGAGACAGACGGACAAATGGATGACCTTAGCCCCAGATTGTCTTTCATTTTTAAAAAACTTTAGATTGCTCTCTGAACCTAATTTTAGCCCTCCCGGCTAATTTATATCATTTCTACTTGCCAGCCTGTACCTGCCAAATAGACCTTTGCAATCAAATGTCTGGTGTACAAAGCAGAAAGGTTTGGTCTGATCCTGGCAGACTTTTGTTCTATTTCATCTCTAGAACCAGAATACCTAATTAAAGTCTTTAAAACCTTTACTAAGACAAGACAGGTCAGATACATGAAAGAAGGAAGAAAAGGCAAAGTCAGTCAATTATCATAACCAAATTGGCCTTGGATGGCACAAAACCTCATCAGCTTGCTGTCTCTGCCATTGTCACTCTTTCTTTCAAGTCTCTTGGCACCAGGTACCACCAGTTCAGTCCATGATCTCCTTGAGACTGAACACATTACCTTTGTGAGGTCCTGAGGTTCATTCGCACAGTGAATTTGCTGTGCCCATCATAGTCTTCATAGTCTGTAACATGTTTAGTTAATGAACACAAGCTCTTAGGAAAGTAAAAGGAAAGGGAAAGTAAATACAGAAAGTGCCTGTAATAAATGATTAAATTGTCCTCAAGGCACATTTTGCATATGAATATAAAGTTATGATTAATAGGTTATCTAGCACATTAAAAAAGGCACGAGCAAACATAGTCCAGTATTATTATATTTGCCAGCCACTTTGGCTTTAAATAGAGCTGTTGCAGACTATGCGGGAGTCTGGCAAATTCTGGCCAAGGAACCCATCAGACTTCATGGAACTGCTGCTTTTTCACTCAGTAGGTGTTTTCCTCCTTGTGGCTTAAATGCTCCCATTAAGTTTACGATTAAGAATGGTCTTTGGCAAATCTAAAGAAAACTATAACCCTATCCTGACAAGGAAGTGGAGTCACTTTAAGTATGGGCCTTAATAAAGTTATTTAAATAAAGGGGACTTAGAGAACACTGACTTTGATTTGTGTTTTCTGAGGCCAGGATTCTTTTATAAGTGTTGATCAACTAAGCAAGGGGAAATGAGCAATTGCTGCATAAGACAACTGTTTTATCTTAGTTTTATAAAATTTAGGTAAATAACACAGGATGAGGGAAACACTAACCCCACACATATGAAGGACTGACACATTTTCTATGCCTAATTCAACCAATTCTGTAATAAATGGCAATAGGGATCATGGAATTTAGAGTTGAATGACTTTAGAGATATTTTCATCCAATCCTCTAAGAAATTGAGGACCTGAATGATAGAGTGATTTGTCCAACATCACACATATTTTCTCTAGTGGATTCCTTTTCCAATTACTCTAGCATCAAATATAAAGTCTTCTGTTTACCTTTTTTTAAATCTTGGCCCCAAACTACCTTTCCCACCTCATTACATATTATTCTCCTCCATGCTCACTACAGTCTAGTCAGCCTGTCTGTTTCCTGTTTCTCATAGAGTTTACTTCAACTTCTGTGTCTGTGTCTTTGCACTGGCTGCTCCCCAAAACAATATACTTCATCTCTAACTCTTAGAATAACTATTTTCTTTGAAGATGAACTTCGTGGGTCACCTTCCACATGAGACTTTTCCAGATCCTCCCAGCTACCAATTCCCCAATCACCTTGTATATTTTTTTATCTGCTTACATATACCTATATATGCACATTGTCTCCTCAGATAGAATACAAACCTCCTGAGAGCAGAGACTTTTTTTTTTGTCTTTGTATCCCCAGAACCTATTAGAGTGCTTGGTATATTGTGAACACTTACTAAATGCTTGTTGATTGATTAACTATAGAAACAGAATTTGAATTCAGGTCCTCTGATTCCGAATCTAGTAATGTTTTCACAACATTAGTCATTATTATAATGAAAGAAGCATGTAATTATGGCATTTAGTGGTATATGTATAAATGGAATGAGATATGGTGTATCTGAATAATTTCCAGATATTTGGTTGTGAAAACACTTAAAAGCAACATATTGTGCCACAACAATGTAAACACATTATAGTTTTGTTCAACTATTTTCATTTTTTTCTAGATTAACTCGGTCATGGATCATTGATGCTATTTCTGTTAAATGTATCACCCTGACATATGTGCTAATCATATAGTCTCATGAACATAAACAAAGAATAAATGTAAACATGTAAAGCATAGAAAGTATACCTTTGAGGATGCTTATAGACGTAGCATGATCTAGTGGGTAGAAGACTGAATCTGGAATTAGGAAGGGCTAATGTTGAATCCCACCTCAAACATTTAGATAATGTATATAAAGGCTTTATACAGTTTAAGTACTATATAAATATTAGTTGGGCTGCTAGGTGACACATTGTATAGAGCACTGGGCTTGGAATCAAGAAGACATCTTCATGAGTTCAAGACATTTACTAGCTGTGTGACCCTAGACAAGTCATTCTACCCTTTTGCCTCAGTTCTTCATCTGTAAATGAGGTGGAGAAGAAAATGGCAAATCACTTCAGTATCTTTGCCAAGAAAAGCCAAAATGGGGTCATAAAGAGTTGGACATGACTGAAATTGAAGAGGGAAAGGTGATAAGGAGGGGGGGAGGGTAAGAGGTTCTGCCAGGGACCCTGATCACTATCAGTGACCAGAAACCCTGCTATTCAGTCTGGAAGGAATTCACCAGGCTCAAGCAAACTTTGAAGGTGAAATTGTAAAGTTTATTGTTATGCTGCACAAGGACAGTGGGCTAGGATTCTTAGGGAACCTGCAAACTTGCAGAGATCACAGGCATAGTTTTAAGGTGTCAATTATGCTAACTAGGTGAGTAAGGGTGGGATCAGGGAGGAGTTAAGGAGTGGTCAGTGCTCAAAGGACCATACACTTTCAATATCAACTGCGCAGGTGTATTGCCCATGATTCACTGGGAAATAGCTCAAGGTGGGGCTAGCTGGAGGTGTGGTTTCAGGCCTGACACATCACTAAAGAATGCCCAGTCTGTCACCCACCAAGGTCATCAGAGACAGTGTGGGTATATAATTGACTAAGGAGTTACCCTATAGATAAGGTATTGAAGGATTTATGGTACAGCTGGTCACTAACTAAGGGATATAACATTTAGTGAAGGATTCATAGATCAAGCAGAGATATACAGGTCAGGAGTTGTTGCTGGGCAGAGTGCTGGAAGGAGGAAGAGGCAGAGTCAATGCTCTGAGGCTGGGCGGGGTGGAAATGTGATTGTACAGACTGGTTATACAAATTGATTTTACTGACATAGATCCCAAAGCACCCCACTTACAAACTGATGTTACAGATTGATATTACAGACATATATACCTCCCAAGTACCCCATCAAAATGACTGAACAATAACAGCAAATATCAGTTGTTATTAGACAATCCTTTATACTCCATTTTCCCCATTCTACTGCCACCATTCCTGCCACCCAGAGGAGAGAGAACAGTAGATGATCAGGAGTGTCCAATACATTGTGTTGAGCACAGTAGTAGCACTATAAAAAAACTTTGTGGAAGGTGAGTGAATTAAAACACTGGGTGATTATGATGGGGGCATAAGGGAAATGTTACTAAATGCACCCAGAGAACTAGATTTGGAGTCAGGTAAACTGTGTTCTGTCCTACCACGGTGTGACCCTGGATAATTTGCTTTCTCTAAGGGTTCCTGGTTCCTCATCTTCAAAATGAGGATGTTGGCCTAGTTTTTCTCCAAGGTCTTTTCTGACTGTAAATTTATAATTCTTATAATGTTTAGTGATCTACCAAACATGTCTTTTCTTAGCTCATACCCTTTTTATTCAAAATTCTGGATATATCTTATTTTCAATATGCATCATGAACATGTATTTTGAACATGCAGAATGAGTCATGCCATTCCAACCTAGGCTTAAGTCATATGTTCAGTGTTCACCAGAGACGTCAAACTCAGCTACCCCACCCCACCCTCAATACCATCCCATGGAACTTCCAAGTGCAGTCCGAAACAGATTAGAATATAATTGGGAAATGTTTTAACAAAATAAATTAAAATATATTACAATGTAGATAATATTAATTTATGGTTTTCTAAGTTAATATGTAGCCCCAGGGTTCCATTTCAATTTGAGTTTGACAACACTGGTATACACTGTATATGTAGCTATTTCAACAACTCAGTCACAGAGGAGAAGGAAAAAGGAAAGAACTGAGAGATTAGCACAGTTAAAAGCAGAACCACTCAGTAAACTACAAGGTTGGATTGAAAGATCAAAGATTTAGAGTCGGAAGGAATCCTAGAAGCCATCTGGTCCAATAGATGACAGAGAGGTGGTGTAGTATATAGGAATTGTATAGGAGGTAAAGTGAGAAAGACCTAAGTTCAAATCCTCCCTGTATTTACAAGCTGTGTGACCCTGGGCAAGTCAATCAATCCATGTCAGCCATTTCTGTAAGGAGGGACTGATATAATACCCTGCCAGGGTTGTTATTAGGATCAAATGAGATAACATGTATAAACTGCTTTCCAAATTTTAAACTGATATTTCAATGCTAACTAATATTTTACATGTAAAGAAACTGAGGCCCAGGAAAATTAATTGCTAGTCAGTGGCAGCTATACTTATAACTTTTTAGACTTTGACACCAAGTTTCAGCTGCCTTCTCACTCTGAAATATTTCCATCATATCAAGCACTTTCTTTCCTTGGTGAATTTCTTCCAGGCCCCCATTTTGGCAAAAGGCAGAGGCTGGGCATGCTTCATTCACCTCCCTGCTCTGCTTCTTCTCCTCTGGGCGTCTTTACCATGTTTCCACATGGATACCTTCTCCTCCCTGCCTTATCCTTTTCAATTACTTTTTAGTTGTTTTTGTTCTTTTCTCCCATTAGAATGTAAGCTCCGAGTGGTAAGAATTGTCCTTTTATCTTGTATTTGTATCCACAGCTCTTGGCACAGTGCCTAAGAGATAGCAAGCAATTAACAAACGCTTATTGTTTGTCCATCTGCCTGGCAAAGCCAGGATTCAATCCCAGCTTCACTGATGCCAAATCCAACACTTTTTGCAAGGGCATACCTTTCCCCTGCTGCTAAATGTCTTTATCAAGGTAGTTTAAAACAACTTCAGATCAAATACAAAGAAAATTCAGAGGCTATTCATAACAATAGGAGTACATTAGCATCAAACAGATGTTGCCACCTCTTAGACTACACCAGCTTCTTTGTTAGACTTCCTGACCTTATTCAGCACATTCTAGGGTTTACCCTACACTATACTGATCATACTGATCCCTTTTCTTTCATTCTCAGAAACCTGCCAAAGATTTCAAGTGAAAATAGAATTTCTAGATGATCTCTCTAATCCTATTCATCTCTAAATCTATGAGCAAGATTAATGATGACTTTCCACCCAAAGACCCTCCTTACCTAATGATTAGACCTAGATTCTTATTCCAACTTTGTTTATGACTTCATTTTCACCATTTTCCTCTTTCTTTTTGGTCAGGAATTGAAAAACTGAAGCTAAAAAAAAAATTCCTTAAACTCTTCACTAGAGAATAAGGAAGACTGAAACATGGTTTCCCAATAGCAGAAGTCATGACCAATCAGCTTTAGCACCCAGAAAAGTGTTACCTTTCCCCCAAAGAAAATTACAGAGGGAGCTACCAAAGGGGTCTCTGCATGACAAACATCAGAACCATAATGGAAGTGAACATTTCACATTTTAATTTGGTCAAGTTGGCTCTATACTGAGAAGCACATTGTGTAAGTGCTTAATATTTCCCCCTCATTTGAATGTAAATAAGCTCATCAGGAGAACTTGGAGAACTTTTTTTTTTTAATTTTAATTTTTTTTTTTTAAGAAAGCTTGTTTGGCAGGCAGGTTTTCCCAAGATCACCCAGCTTTAATTTTAAATTTCAAAAGCCTCGCATTTAATCCCTTGAGCTGGCCTGGTACCTTGCACCATCTGTTCTATGGTTTTGTTATAACAGTGAGCACCTGCAGAGTTTTGAAACATTTCAAGCTGACTGTGGACAAAAATCAAAATAATTATAATTTTCATAAACTAAAGACTTTCATTCAGACACTTCAATCCCATCTAACATGGATTTTTTGGGAAAAAACAATCTTGGCCATAACAAGTATTTCTTATGGACAAGAGCCTTTTGGTCCCCTCCCTTCTACTATTTTTTTAAATAGTGAATCAATCCAGCAGAACCCAAGTATAATCATGTAGAATTCTGACACTCCAACCAAGACCAGAAGCCTCTCAGATAACTAGATTGAACTCCTAAGTCAGGGTCCCTGATTGGATTTCATTCACTTTTAAAGAGAGCTGTCAATTTGACTTAGTCCATTTGTAAATGATATCAACCTGGCTGAGAGGCAAATTAATATAGTGAATAAAGGGACAGGAAGACGTATGTTCAAGTCATCTCTAACATATACTTTCTTGGTAACCATTATGGTTAAATCTTGTGTTCTTGCCACTAAAATTACAAGTATTACATTTCTATCAATTATGGCTCTTTCACACAGTGATGAATCACAGATCGGACCCCAAACAACAATAATAGAAAAAAATTATTTATGTTGTCCTGTCTTTTGTTTATAGGCATAAACTCTTCCAACTCATCATGCCTTTATTTTTTTTCTTTTTCTTTTCATGATATGCAAAGTATCCATTCAGCAGCCTCCAGAATTTAAAAGAAAAACAAAATTTTCAAATTGTGAACTTTTTCCTTATTTCAGTTAGATAATGGAAGAACTCATACCAGTTATAAAGACTGTTTGTAAACTTGCTTGGATCAAAACGAGTACATAGAATTAATGTAGACACCACAAGGGCTTAAGTTTACTATTCTGGCTAGACATTGAAAAAAAATCATCTTCTTTCACTTTTGTTAATTTTTTTCCATTTTACACATCATCTTATTCATACCATATTAGTGATATGACCAGCAACTCTTATCTTAAGTAATATTCTAAAGGCTGCCTCAGGATCTGCTAAGTTCAATTGCTCTGCATGTAATAAAAATGTCTGAGTCATGTATCTGTTTCAGTGTGTGCTCAGTGGCATCACTAGACCAGGGAGGCCTCGTAGGCTTATGCTTCTTGCCTTGTTCACCTCAGAGCTTACAGGACTGAGTTGAAATCTGAGAGATATATAACTATACTGGACAAAAAGAATCTCATGATTTTTTGTAAGAAACATTAATATTCTAGATACTTGAAATGAATGAATTTGCCCTATGTATGCATTTTTTAAATTTCCTTCATGCCAAGTATTGAGTCTTGTGTAAGAGTACTTTATTAATCATGTGAACAGAAGGATCTGATACAACTATTTTTTTTATTTGTTTCTGTTAATTGATCTACAAGAGCCCACCTTGCCTTGACCTTGTTCATACATCTAACAGTCAGTGAGCCATCTCTTCTTCCCAATGTGTGGGATATTCCCAGGATACAAATCACAAAACTTACCAGTCTTCTAAAAAAGAAGTTAGGCAGAACTATTTGGATTGCAATGGATGACATAAAAGTAGGGTCTTTTATTTCAGTTAGGCAGATTTCACTCTGGTGAGAACACAGTCAGCTGTACTAAAGCCAGTGGTCAATTGTTCTAAAAGGTGATACCCTTGGACATAGGTTAATTCCTGGATCCCTACTTGATCCAGGATACTGATAGTTAACACAATTACTGGAATTAATCTCGAAGTTTGATTTTTTGGAGTGGTAACGATGAGCTCTTTCTAAGTCCCTCAGAAACTATTAGAACTATCTCTCAATGGACAATAGGTACTCAAGTTGACAAAGCATATTTCTCATATCAACTACAGGAGATAATTAGTCTGTGCCTGTGTGTGTGTGGGGGGTGAAGTGAGGAGTTATCATAGCAATTTTATAGATGAAAAGAGAGCTGCAGTGATTTAAACCTAGTATCGATTGTTCTTTCTACCATGCCATGTTGGTTGGTAACATCTTTTTGCCAGTTGCTCTGACTGGAGATCCAGAGCTATCTTATAATTTCTAGAGCTAAGATAGAGTGAACTTGAACATTCCAGTCTGGATGTCAATTTTCTGAGCTATATTATGAGTAAAGAAACATATAAAATTTTCCTAGAAGGAAGGTGTTTCTCACCTTGATGAATTATATTTATTTTAAACACGTTGTAAAAGTAGTAAGAGTCATGCAAGGTAAAATAGAAACTACATAAATAATCCTAAATATGAAAAGATATATAGGAAATAAAGAAGAAAGTAGAATTAAGAGAAAACTGCATATGCTGATTACAACTATAAAAAAACAATAAAAACAAAAGTTAAAAATATTCAAAAATTGATGTGGAAAGTGGATATGTAAACAAAAAGATGTCAGATATTAATTTGCTGCAGTCAACTTACATGCTTTTCTCAAATTGTGAATGATATATCTATGATTCCAAGTACATGTTGGTTTTGTTTTTTGTTTTTTCTTATGTATGTGAAAGTTTATGTTGATTGGAGTTTGTCAAATTTGCAAATGAAAATGTTTTTATTAATGAAAAGAGTTTCAATGTACAGAGAAAGAGGAATAGGATGAACTGAAAAGAGCCTACTTCAGAAATAGAAACTCTAAATTAATTTAAAACATACTATAAGGCAAGGTAGCAAGGACACCAAAGTACTGAATCATACTAGTTATTCTTTTGCATGTCAGGTAAATTTGGTTGATCTATTTACTCCCAAATTCCTTCTCATAGCTTCTTAACCTAGGCCAGACTCCTGCCTGACCATTTTGATAGACATGAGAGCATAGAAATAAAACATAATTAAATCTACCTTAACACTTACAACAGAAATACAGTGAGCCCTGAGGCCAGCATGAAACAGGCCATAGGAAATTAAAACAGCAAAATAACAGATCTTGGAACAATGCGTATCATAATCACAGCTCTCTCTTCACTTGTATTAAGGTCCACAACCTTAAATCAAAGACTTTTTTTTCCCTGGCACCTTTATTTTTTAGTAATGAGACTACAGTCTCAGGGGAAAAAATCCTCTAATTTGCAAGTACGACTATCATTGTCTTTTGAAACCCAGCAAATAGGATGAGTTGCAAGGGCTGTTTCCCACATGTAGCATAGGGGTGTTGTTAGGTAGCTCAAAGGTGGGCAGAATAAACATCTCTAGCCTCTTCTCAACTATTCTCCAAAGGAGATTATATTTCCTGCTGGGAGGAAAAACAGGAGATTGGGGGCTGGAAGCTTGGTGATTTTACTCTCCTCAGAGAGAGGGAGTATTAAGCTATAGTTATGTGGATTTGTTCCTTTTAATATTATTAGTCTAAGGATGTGTTTTTCAGGCTCAAGCTAACTTTTTAGCCATTTTATTAATGCTTTTATTAATTATTTATTAATGGGGGAGATCAGGGCCCTAAGTTTTATATCAAAGTCTTGATTCCTTTCCTATAAAAAATAAATCCACAATAAATATCTATATTAATTATCAAAGAAACCCATTTATCCAATTTGATAGCAAAACAGAAGTCAAGAGAAAACATGTCTAGGTGAATATATGCCAAAAAACCAAATAAAGAAACTTTCCCATGAAGAGTTAATAATCCAGCTCAATGAAGACAGAGAGACCTAGATTTCACCCATTGGGGAGTGACCCAGTCTCTAATGTAGCAAGCGGGGGATATAGACATGATAGACACCACCAGTTCCTCTCATATCAGTTTCTTCCCAGAGTCTTTACTTTCAGCAACTTGAAGGAGAGTTAGCATTCCCCATAATTTCTCCCAAAGTAGAAAGCCAGAAGTGCCATGAACCCAAACAGACTAAAGCAACTTTTGAGCTCAGAGAGAACTGAAGAGCTCACCCCTCCCCAGTTCTTGCCAGCTCTGCCCTCCTCACTCCTAACCCCATGCAGGCACAGAGCATTGATCAATACCCATGATCAACACCATGAAAAGACGATCCCATACCAAATGAGCTTTTGGGGACTTGGGTTAGACTTATATTAAAGTCTACAGCCTTAAATCAGAGACTTGTTCCTGGCATTTTATTTTTTAATAAGAAGACTACAGACTTGGGGGTTAGATATATGTATTATGCACACATATGCATGTATGTATATGCATATGCATACATATATGTGTGTGTTCTCTTCTAATTTTCAAAAAGCATTATTATATTGTCTCTTGAATCCCATCATTATCCTATTATTCTGTGTGTGTGTTTATAAGTGGACATGTATTCAAGGAAAACATGTGCCTTAAGTTTGAAGCTATAATCATGTAGCCCATCCTCTGCCTCTAAAACAACTAAATTCAGATCACTGCAGGGACTATGCATCTTGAAACCTATGTAAGAAGGCATACTATAACTTCCCATAGTCATAACATTTCCCCAGATCCTATCAGCCTTTTCCTAGTGTTATACACACACACACACACACACACACACACACTCACACATATGCACACACAGTGTATTAAGTCCTACCATAAATATTTCAATAGAGGAAATCTCTGGAAGGATCTGAATTTCATTTAGCTTGAGATAGGATGTGAGTTCTATCCAGGGGAATGCTGGGTCACCTCTACCTGGTTTACAAGAGTTGATTTTTCAGTTTTCAGTGTGAACACCTGCACCTTGGAAATTGGCAAATACAACAAGTCAGGGATTGATTTATTGTTTTGTTGATAAAGTCATGAAGAAAAAATGCAAATTAAACTTAAAAGTATATTGTATATTTTTTACATATATTTTCCCCCAGAGAGGTGGATGTTAAATATTTATCAGCACATTGTTGGCAAAAGCATAGACTTCAAAATAAACTGTAAATATAAATAGCAATAGGAATAAGCACTGGACCTATGGTTTCATTGGCATAGGGAACTCCTAGGTGAAGAGGCTTCTGCTTCTGAGGCAGGTTAGAACCTTCTCTGCAATCTGTAGTCTCATACAGGTGCTCATGGTTCAAAGCATTTAAAGGGTCTGACCAGGATCACAAAGCCAGAATGTGACAGATACAAGACTAGAACCTAAATCTTCCTGCCTTTAAGAGTATCTCTGGAGCTAATAAGCTACATATATGCATAGATACCTATAGAGTTACTTGCATATTTAGATGTAAATTTCACTCAAGGAAGAAGATGTACACTGAGGATAAGCTTATCACTTCAGATCTCCTCAACAAGCTGCCTGTTTGGATATTCAAAACCTTCCCACCTCTATCAGTCTCTTCTCACTTCTTATTGGAGGGTTAGAAGGTACAATATTAAATTCCACCCAAAGCTTTCCTTTATAGAGGGCAGAACCTTGACTTTACAGCTGATTCCACCTTCCCATTTGTAGTTGTGTTTGGTTTCAACTCCACAGAACAAGATGCCACTGCTACCCCAGATATCCATGAGGTGCTATCTCCTCTACCCCCACTTTACAGCTTCCCTTTGTGCATTGTCTTCCCTTATTTTTAGATTGTAAGCTCCTTGAGGGCAGGGACTCTTTTCATTTTGTATTTCCAGTGCTTAGCACTGTGCCTGAGATATAACAGGTTCTTAATAAGTGTTTGTTGAATTGTAGCACGTATCCAGTGCATATACAGATATACATACATAATTCGTGTTCATGTGCATGAATATGTTATATGTATATTATATATGTGCTATGTATATGATTAATGTTTGCTCTACTAATATATCAATGTTTTTCTCCCTTCAAAATAATGTCCTAATCCATCTTCATATTCTTCTGAACAGGAAAAAGATCTACATAATATGATTTAATGTTTAATGATATATATCTACCTACATATGTATTTTTACCCCCTACTAGACTGTAACCTCTGGGAAGGCAATATGAACCATTTCATCTCTAAACTTCTATCACCTAGTAAGGTTATCTTCAAATAGTAAGTACTTAATAATTACTTGGTGGGTGAATGAATAACGAATTGGGAGGAGACAAGGAGACAATCTGAAAACAATCAGAATTCTTTGGCAGAGGTTTACTACCTTGGATCTATATGACTTTTTGGCATCCTCTCCTATAGACTTTTCATTCCATAGGAGATGCCATACATTTTAATTGACCAGAAACAGTAATCTATGGGACAAGATTTTATATTGTTTGGAAGCAAGATAAGGACTCTAATCTATTTTTTCCAACTTCCTCTGCCTGAATTCTATATTACACTAAAAATGGTCTCCTCAGTGCTTGTGGAGAACATGTGTTTTGCTAACATTTTTTGCAACCCTTTGCAGTTCCTCCTTCCTTGACCTCTCAAACCCTTTCCCAAACTTCCCATTCTCAAAAGTCAAACTCAGATCAGTCTTCTTCTATGAAGTCTTCCTAATTATGTCAACCCAAAGTAACTCATTCCCTCCACTGAAGCCTCTGATACTTATTTTCTATATATTTCACTTGATCATTAATCAACACTATCATTATGAGCACTATTGTTACTTGGAAATGTTATTTTAAATTATGTATTGTTTAGAGTGGCAACATCATGAGTAGGGAGCCAGTTTCAGAAACAAAAAGAGCAGGATTTGATTCCACCATTGAAACACAGTGACTGGGCATCTCACTTATTCTCTAAGTGTTATAGGCTAAAGACTTTAAGTTGCAAAAAAGGTGCTAATTTGGATTGACAGAGGGAACTTCCTCACTGGGAAATTCCCTATTAGTGAAATCATAGATCCAGTTCTTACCCTTATTGTTTACTTTTGGAAATGTTTGCATCCTGTTTCCCCAAATACATTGGAAGATGTTTCAGGTCAAGAACCATGACATATGCTTTTTTATCCACCAAAATGATGCCTTGCATGAAGTATGGACTCAATGAACAGTTCTTAATTTGAATAAATAAGCATTTTGACTAGCAAGCACAAATATTACTGAAAAAAACAAAAAACATTTTAATTAGCTGGGATAACTAACCTCTGAAGAGTCATATATGCCACGAAAATTGATGGTTTTTTGTTTTTTTTTTTTTTAAAAGCAATTGGGGTTAAGTAACTTGCTCAAGGTTACACGGCTAGTCACTATCTATGCGTGGGTGCTCATCTTCTGAGGCCGGATCTGATCTCGGGTTATCCAAACTCCGAGGCTGGCGCTCTTACTCACTGCGCCACCTAGCCGCCCCTTTAGGGCAATTGGGGTTAAGTAACTTTCCCAAGGTTACACGGCTAGGTTTTTATTTGTATGTATTAAGTGTCGGAGGCCGGCTCCGAGCTCAGGTCCTTCTGATTCCAGGGCCGGCGCTCTATTCACTGCGCCACCTAGCCGCCCCTGGGTTATTTTTTTAGAAGAAAAAAAATGCATCTAGATTCCACAAATGGTTAGATCTGCTATAAATTTATAGAAAGTGAATCATAAGCTCATGATGGCATCTATTGCACTTATAAGTGATAAAATTTATAAAGACCTGGAGTCAGGAAGACCTCAATTCAAATCCAACCTCAGACACTTATTAGCTGTATGACCCTAAGTCACTTCCTCAGTTATCATATTATATTAGTAATAAATTATTTAATATTAGTTGACAATCACAGGACACTTTAAGGTTTGCCAAACACTTTAATTCTATTATCTTTACATTCATTATGTGCAGCTAAGTGGAACAATGGGTAGAGTACTTGATTTGAAGTGAGGAAGGCCTGGGTTCAAATCTAGCCCCAGACACTTAATAGCTATGTAGCTTTTGCTACGTACATACATACAAGTCACTTAAAGTCTGTCTGCTTCAGTTTCCTCATCTATAACAAGGAAATAATATTAGCACCTACCTCCCAGGGTTATTGTGAGGATAAAATGAGATAATATTTATGCAACATTCAGCAAACTTTAAAGCACTATGTAAGTACTACTCATTTTCAGAGCTTAGCACTGTGTCTGGTAGACAGTAAGTACTTAATAAATGGTTTGTTGACTTGATTTCCCTGCAAGTTGTGCTCCTCTTGCAGTTATAGCCATCTCTGTCAAACTTCTTAAGCAAGCTATCTACACTTGTCATACCAATGATTTGCCCTTAGCCAAGAATAATCTGACTTCTGTCTCCTTCACTCTACTGAAACTTCTCTCAGGGATCTCTAATATCCATCTTGCCTAGTACAAATGTTCTTTGATTTTTCTGATGTGTCTGCCATTGTTCCACACCCCCTCCTTCAAATAATTTCTTTCTTTTGCCTCCTACAACATTCACCTTCCGTTCTTGACCTGGCTCTCTCATCTCTAGACTTTCTCTTCTGGATAGTTCATTTGTTTTCACTCCTCAAAGCTATCACTTTCATGTTACCCAAACTATGTTAGCCATAGAGAGAACATTGGATTTATTCTTCTATGATAACTAAAAAGTGAAGCTGACACTGCACAAGACATTTTAACTTTGTTTCCAGGGACCTGAATGTCTATTTCCACTAATATCTATTAGTATGCCTTTCCCAATAGGAAGCAGGTTCTTGTCTTGCTGACTTCTCATCAACAATTCTTCTAAGGCAGAATCAGCCACGAAATTGAACTTTGGGTGGGGAGATGTTAGGGATCTTAGAAATCATCTAATTCTACCCTCTCATCTAGAAATAGAAAACTGAAGCCCGAAGAGTGTCCTGAAGAGTTTACTAATGCTTTATAGTAACCCATTTCTAACCATATCATCTTAGAAATGGAAGTTTTCTACAACTGTTCAAGATATTTTTAATTATATAAAGATATACTTTTTCCCTTTCATTCAGAGTATAAGTAAATCCAATTTTGTGGTTTCATTCAGATATTTACTTTATATTTGTTTAGATTATTTTTCAGTGAACGTTAAACTTATGACATTTTTTAAAATTGGTTTTAGTTAAAAAGTGGTTTCTGGATTGAAATAAAATTCTTCTTAGATTATTTCTGATCTTTGCTGATCATACATTATAAGAAACCCATGAACCTTAGTCTATAATTGTATGTGTCTGAGATCTATCTATATAGGTACACATCTCTCTCATTAGAATGTTAGTTCTCTCAAGGCAGGGAGGGACTGTTTCTTTTTTGTCTCTTTAAGCTCAAATGCCCTGACAGTGCCTAGTACTTATCAGGCACTTAAATTCTTATTGACTAATTCATTGACTGTTAAACCTACTTGTCAGGAGAGGAGACTAGAGGTGACAGACCTCAACACACTTTTATATACTATTCAAAAAATAACATATCAAAAGAGAATTTTCTGCTATAAGACTGCCTAGAACTTACAAAGAACTGGAAAGGGATATTCAGCCAAATTTAAAGGATTGCATTCAGAAAAATAATCTATGGAGTAGAACAGAAACTCACCTTCCATATTCCTTAAATATTTCCATTACTTCCAAAGCACAACTAGTCCTAAGTCTCTCATTTTTTTTCTCTAACTTCCTTCCCCTCCAATGACTATTCACCTAACTTCTGCTGCCTTTATACTTTCTTTTCATTCATTTTCTCCCTCCCCCCATCTCTGTTCATCCTGGAAATTACTTTTCCATCCCAAGCAACCAAATTTTCTCAAGATACTTAAAAAAATACACAAAAATGAACATTAATTTTGAAAAATTCAAATCTCTCTGTAATTTGTGTCTCTAGGCCATAAAACTATGAGTCAACATACAACCTTTATTCTGAAGTGTTTATAAAACTGCTTTGTTGTTTTATTTCCATTTTATTAATACAAAATTGAATTCATATTATGTTTAAAAATAATATCTCTATTTTGGTGCATAGATATTGCTGACAAGAAAAAGAGTTTTAAGTATATTTTACATTTATCTACATAATTTTCCATGTGCTCCTTTGTGTTTTATTTATACACTATTGTTGGGAGGAAATACTGATATGATAGGGAACAAACCTTTGTGCTGATTTTGAAGCACTTCAAAAATGAACCATTACAAAAACAAAACAAAAGTTCTTCTATTTTTAAGATGGAGCTGAGTCAGAAATGGGTTGAGTATGTTTTTCTGCTCTGCAATTCCTTCAATCTTATAAGTCTTACTTAATCTCATGTTAAAAGAGTCAGAGACACTTTGCTTAGTGATAAAACTCCAAATCATGGCCTTAATTCCTCAATATGCCAATTAACTCATGACAGAGAACAAAACAAAACAAAACGGTTCATCCCTTTATTTCACAAGTGAGACCATATAAAATACTCTAATATGGAAAACACAAACACACACACACACACACACACACACACACACCAATGACAACTCTCATAATGCCAGTGGGATATCAATGTATATTAAGGACAACAAATTAAAATAAATGGAAACAGCCCCTTAAACACAAGTCCTACACATTTATGAGGAAATGGAAAATTGAGGCAATTACCTAGATAACAAAGACAAAAATAATTCATCTGCCTTTATCTTATTATCCAATTGTTTCTTGATTGGTCTTGACCTGTGATTTTATATGATTGGGAAATCCTCTCCACCAAAAGCCTATTAGCTTGTAATCTGAACCCTATTATCTTAGGGAGTTGCCTAGGGGCACTGAAAGTTTCAAACACATGTCCACCACTATACAATTGTTCAGTCCTTTCAATCATGTTCAACTTTTTGTGACCCCACTGGAGATTATCTAGGCAAAGCTACTGGAATGGCTTTCCATTTCTTTCTCCAACTCATTTTACAGATGAGGAAACTGAGGCAGAGTTAAGTGACTTGCCCAGGACCACATAGCTAGTAAGTATCGAAGGCCAGATTTGAAATCAAGCCTTCCTGCCTCTAGGCCCGGTGCTCTATCCATTGCACCACTAGCTTCCCAATTATAGTTATGCAATTAGTATGTTTCTAAAGGAAGACTAGATCACATGTCCTCCTGACTTCAAGACCAGTACTCTATCTATGCCATATTCTCTCTTGCTTGGATTATACACATATATTTCTTTGAAATACTTTTTGGGGTAGAAGGATGCTCAGTTCTCCACCACTCTGAAAATTTCGTTACATTACATTTATAGTTTAGTTCAAACGTAAAATCCCCAGGCAAACAGAAGAAGGATTGGTGGTCACTTCATGGAACAGTAGAAGTGTGTGATGTACTACAGAAACAGTGCCTAGTACTCTTGTTAAGAAAAGTGAGAGAAAAAAAAATCACCTAAATCCGATCTACTCACAATCAGGAAAAGGTAAACAGGAAACACAAATGTAATCCATACTGTACTTTTCACCAGGTAGTCAGGGTTATGTGGCAATATGTATCTTGCATTAAGGCTTCCCCCTTGGCTCTGTCAGGGGGAGTTACAGACTTAATCATCCATATGTCATCCTAGGTCCACAGACTTCCAATGTTCTTTAGTTAAATACCATCAGGCTACAATGAGAAATATCACACAATTAAAAGTAAAAGGATGTTCAACACATGTTTAGGAATTCAAATTGAGCACTATGGTAACAGAAAGGCAAATACACACACAGAGAGGCACACACATATATGTACATGTATACACTAATTTATGTGTTTTTGTTGTATTGATGCTTTTTCAGTTAATTTGTCCTTAATTTCATCTGCAGTAGATCATACCTAAGTGTTTTGTGATAACTGCCTTATATCTTTTCAGCATATTTCAAAAAAAAAAAAATTGAAATGCATTTCCTTGACTGATAAAATATGCAAAAATCCTTTTCAAGTTATTAATGAAATGAATGTAAGAAAAATTGAATTCTAAGGCATCTTGATTTTTCAAAGTGGTACATGTACCTTTAAATTAATATTTTAATTAATAGTTTAGCACCTTTCAATTGTCACCATGCAATTTGCAATGATCACAAAGGAAAAAGAAACAATTATTCATTTTAGTGAATAATTAATGAGAGCCCATTCATAGAAAAATGACAAATGGTCATTTTAAATCAGTTCTATTAAATTAAATGATGTTTTTCAGCGTTTAGCATCAAACTTTAAACAAATAAACTCTGATTTTAAAATTCTGTACTTAAATAAGTACATATGAATCAATCTAAGAGATAAGTGTGGAATATTATGTTAGTTATTATATAACATGCTGCCAGGATTAATTAATCAGTTTTCCTCTCCCCCATCTCCCCTTACCAGTTTTCATTGCACTTGTGAGAGAAAAAAGATGCTGCTTTTAACTACTAATGCATTCTCCATTTGAAAGTAAATTGCAAATTTTAATATCAGGCTTTAAATAAATGCTTCATAGCACTTCATATTAAAATAGAAATAGATTCCAAGTGAAAATCCACCTGCTTCAGCTCAATGTGTCTGACTTTTACATTAGGAAGCCTATTGATGACTTACTTAGCACCAAATCCGGATTTCAGTGTAGAGAATGCTACAAGTGCTCCTGCTTTGTCGGAATTTTCTTTCAGGAATTATTATAAAGGAAACATTCAGGGACTTTTTTTAATGACTGCTTTGTTGTCCTTGGATTACAAACACTACATTTTGGTTGGTTATAATACTACCCAAATCCACAGTACTTAATTTATCTAACCTTCTGATAGTGAATGAACAAAGGTAAAAATAACAGGCTAGTTATAAACTAGTACTATGGTGATGACATTGTGAATTATTTAAAAAGGGCATATTCAATGTGACCATAGAGCCATCAATCATAATAGACATTGATGAGAAAAAGAGGTTTCAGTCACTTCCTATCTGCAAGGAGAACAATTCTATCTCACAGGTAGCTATGAAGTGCCGGGTGACCTGATGTCACTTGCATTGTTGCTCTACCCTTTGAACGGAGCGAGTAGATTCTCTCAATATTAGAATCGAATGAGTAAATAAATTCTCAGTTCACTGCCACACTCCTTCAGAGTGCACACTTCAATTTGTCTAACAATAGAGAGGACAGAAAAGCAGAAATCTCTTAAAGCGCGGATGAATTTTTTATGGAATGTTCAAATCCAGCTGCAAAGGATGAGGTTTTAAATGGTAGCAGACACTTCTTTTAGAGGGAGCCCCAAGAGACAAAATCTTTTGGAAATGTTTTGTGTTGAATTCAGCCCTTTCCATGTCCACATCCTTAGCTTTTCTTCCTCTGAAGCCCTGCTTTTACCAAATTGTTCCACAGAAGGGTTCTCATTGATCTTTGAGAGGCTGCATGAAAACATTGCTTTTATTTTTAATATACAGAATACAGTAGCTTATTTACTGTCTATTTAAGAAGAGTGCTGAAAGTAGTCAGTTAAAATCCTGCTTCAGGCATGTCTCACTCAAAATGAAAATAAAGATTCTAAGAAGAAAGTAAGCCATCTGTTTTAAATATTTCTTATTTAAAAAATCAGTTTTTCTTTCTGCTTGATTAATCCATTCAAATAAAAATTTTAAAAGATGTCCACATATACAGTTCCCTATTTGGAAGTTATCACCGTTTGTGATGTCCTAGCTTATTCTAATTAGTTAGCATCACTCCTAGCATTCATAACCAACAACTGCAAAGTTCATATTTGTTCTCTATGGAATGATCTATTCCTTTGCTCCTGGGTCCTCACATTTGATGTGAAAAAAATCCATAATCAGTAATAGTATGTTATTGAATGCTTCCCCTTCATTGCATAGACATTTTTTAAGGCCTATAGTGCTGGCATAACCAAATGGTTGCTTCTCTCTGTGTATCTGTCTCTGTGTGTCACTCCTTCTATGTCTCTGTCATTCTTTCTTTCTGCCTGTCTCTCAGTCTTTCTGTCTTTTGGTGTCTCTGTGTCTCTGTTTCCCTTTTTTGGTCTTTTCCCTCTCTCTGTCTCTCTCTGTCTCTCTCATCCCCTATTCCCATACCACTGGAGTATTACTTTAGAATGTATTAGCATTGCATTCTGAACCTATGGCAGAGTTTCCAGAAGCGACACACTACTCACTACTCATTTTTATTCACTTTCCCCCAGCAATACATTCTGGAAGTCTATTCATCTCCACATAACCTCCGAAACCACTTTGAAATTGTGTACTACCACTTAATTGTTAATAACAGGTAAATCAAAGGTAAAAGATAACTAATTAATTTTCCAGCTCAGTTTTATTTTACTGTTACTGTTTTGAGAAAATATAACAAAACCCCATTAGTGTTAAGGTAAGCCCATGAAACAACATAATATAATGCAAGAAAGACATTTAATAGTGTAGAGGAATGTTAAATTACTAATTAACTCCAAGTTACTGTATAAGAAAGCATAGTAATTTACAGGATTATTGCAATATGCAGCTTAGACTGCCATGGAGGGTCAGCTAGGGAGCATTTCTTTCTATTTTTTTCCCCCCTTAGTGTGGTGGTTACTGTAAAAATCTTCTCACATTAAAACGCACTGTCCTACCCACAGTTCATTGCTGCTAATTAGCAGCAGTTGAGATTTTCCTAGCAGTCATTTTTTTCTGTGTTAAGCTGCCAAATGTTACCAACTGCTCAAGCTCCTCCATGCACAAAGTGTCCAGCTGCCCAGCCTGCACCAGAACGCTGTGTCTTTCAGCTGTTTCCTGTCAACTTTAACACCTGTGCAAAGAAAACACTAATCAAATTATCTGTACTGCCTTTTGTTATCAGAGGGAAGGTTATCAAAAGTGTTCCGGATACTTTGGCCTGTGCTCATCATCTGGCACTAGGCAATTGCCTTTTTTTTTTTTTAATAACTGCCTTTGCATTTAAGCACTCAGTTGTGTTAGGGGTTCTCTCGAACTTCAGTCCCTCCACTAGTCCCAGAGTCAAGTCAAGTATTTCCACCATCTGTTTAAACTTTTATTTAAGCAATAAGGCTTTTTTAAAAAGGCATCTTTAGTTTTACCTAAATATATAAGGAGAATGCCATAACTTTGATTAATAATTGATTAAATAAACCAGCGCCACATCAAAGGCAGGAAGAAGAGCTGTTCACTGAAAGGCTAGGTTATCAAATAGCACTTTGTTGTCTTAAACATGGCTTAGATCTACCACGTTACATAGCAAGTTGCACATTAATGTTGAAGGTTTTAAATTGCTTTTAAAAATAATAAAATAAAATTAGCTTCTTTTTTCTTCTTAATTAAACACTAGTCATATTAAAACACTCTAAAATGAGAGATAATCATACAGCCTAATCGTTTCCTCTCTGTTTCATTGGCTTTATGACTAATTTATGTTTAACCTTCTTGGGAATCTATGATCGGGAATACACTTTTTAAAAAAAATTCAAAGCAACTGTCACTGGTGTCCAATATCAGGGAAAAGGGGTTTAGGTGCTTTAAAATAGTTTTAAAATGGAGAGATGATATATAATATTCTGCAATGCTTGTAAGTGCTAATAAACGAGGCAAGCAAATGACCAAATGATTATTTCTCAGTCCTAAGCTCTTAGCACATAAAGGACCATCATTTTTCCCACCTGGTTTCTAGTCATTATGACTGTGTTTTTGCAACTACTCTATTTTCTTTAAAGTAGGTTCTCCTTTTGGCATTGTAATAAATTTACTCAACTAACCAGAACCAAAGGGGACATCGATTCCATGTCTGTATTTTATATCTGCTCATTTCTTTCTTTCTTTTTTAGTTCTTGCCTGAAATATTATAACATAAGTGAATTCATTCTTCCTTCATTTGTACATGAAAGAGGCAAACGGATTGTAAAATTTACCTATGACATGAGTATAAAATTCATTGTGCTGACAGGAATAAATCCACTCAGACTGTGATCAAAACTGTAGCCCAAGGGTAACACGGAGCAAGTGTCAACCACATTTTGCTGTAGAGTTTCACAAAAAAGCCCTCTAGGAATTCCAATCATGAAATTCTAAATCTATATTTATATAAGGGTTACAAAAATAATAGGAAGGGCACATAAAAACAGCTAAATTCAATTTTCAGAACCATAATTTTGAGATTTAAGAACACAATATACTTTGAATTTTACTTTTTTTTTTAAATGTAGCAGTAAAGAGTATCACTTAACAACTAGGACTTATCTAGCAGAAACTTATATATAAATTCTGGGTAATATAATAAGATTCATTCCCAGAGATCCTCCAGAATAATTTTCTCTGAAATTGTCAAAAAAGAATCTACACTTATTCCAAATGATGTACCAGTTAGTACAAATTAAATACATACTTGCTCTTCCTGCTCCACCAATCCCAAGAAGCCACAGGATCATATATTTAGAATTAGAAGAGTCTACAGCAATAATCTGGTGCAAACACCTCATGTTCCAGATCAAAAAACTGAGGCTCAAAGGGTTAAATGATTCACCTATTGTCACACAGATGGTAAATATAATCAAGATCTGAATCGAGATCCTTGGAAACCAAATTATTGTGCTTTCCACTGTATCCAGTTGCCTCTTCTAGGAATGTTAACATTTTAAGCTATTATAACATATAACTCTTTAGAGCATCAGTAAAAAGAAAACTAAACAAATACCCAAAACAATCTTCAATATTTCCCCTGCCTAGATTCATAATTCTATGCACATACATGAACATATCTGTAATTATGGAAAAGGAGTGATTTGCCCTGTGGAAGGTAAATTCTAAAGAATGTTGGGGAAAGGTTTCATCAAGGGGTTGAAGATATACTTTAGGACAAAATTAACCTAAGAAAAATTGTAAAGTAGAGAGGTTGATTTTTCATGGCCTCTCCTACATCCTTTTTCTGCAGTTCCCTAACTGGTTTCTTACCACCACTCCAAGGTCCCATTGCCTTCCTATTCTTTCAATTCTATGGAAATCATCTCTCTGGAAAGTGTATGATAAACTGCTTGATGATTCAGTATAAATGTTGATGAGATTTACTAGTGTCACCTATTTCCAAAGGTATATTTATTTTATAGGAACAAGAAAGAAAATTTAGAAGTTAGATAAGAGGGAAGATTATATTGGAAAAAATTAAGGACTTCCTAAAACCACCTCAGTAAAGTGGAACCCTTCTCAAAAGACCATTAGTACTCAAGGAATTAAAAATAGACTTCTTTAAAAGACTTTTCTATGTGTTGAGATTATGCAGAATAAGACAAATAGGATCCGTTATCGTTCCTATTATTATTATCTCTTTCATGAAAAAACTGAAGAAATTAAAAAGGCACAAAGAAATGATCAAAAATGAAGATTTAACAATATTCCACAAAGCATTCTAACAGCAATGGATACTTCTTACATTAGGAATACGTTCTCTCTATACAATTTCTCTGGAAAAGAATGAAAGAAGGTTCAACCTGAGATGAAAAATATCATCTGTATAAAAAGACTTAAAATACTTTAATTTAGGTCACAGATATCTAAAGCATGAATTTTAAATAGCCTACTTATATGTAAGAAATTACCAAAAAAGGCAATACTGCTAGGACAAGTAGAAAAGGCATTGCTAAAGATTGTAAAATCTTGTACAAGACAATGAAGATCTTAAGGGGAAAAAATTGTACTTTCTTCATTGTTTTCCTTTTTAAAAAATGGATAAAGGTAAAAAAAAGCACATTTTGGAAGTTAATCACTGGCTAATAAGAGTACAAATAAGAATAAGATTAGTATTTCTGGACCATGGTTTAAAATATAGGAATGACAAGCTCCTGGCCAGGGATGAAGTAAACTTAGCAAGGGCTGGGGAAAATATATTTACCAAGTGTCTTCTAAATAAAATAAAAAAGATTTTTATAAGAAGAATATAAACCATATAGACTGTATTTGTATTTACATATGTATGTGTATATATGTGTATGTATGTATGCATGTTTATAGAAGTATATATAGATATGTATATATAAGTATATATACATACACACATATATCTATGTATATATGTATGTGTGTATGAATGTATGTATATATCTATGTATGTATCTATGTATGTATCTATGTATATACAGAAGTTCACATGAGACAAAACTCAAGAAAAGTGATATGGCATCATGTGCCTGTAGTTCTAGAGGTCTATGCAGAAATGCACAAAGTATGGTAAATAAACAGCATGGAATACATATCTTAATGCAAGGGAGTATATCTGACCTCACAGATATCACATTTAGAAAGATGAGACCAATGGCTGGAGTATGGCTGTGAGAAAAAGAAAGAGGATAAACATTTATTGAATGCCAACTACATAAAAGGCACTATGGTAAGCATTTTAAAATATTTTCTCATTTGATCTCTGGATCATAGATAACATATTGGTAAAAAATAGAACAGGTTAAATGGGAAAGTATTTCAGTGTAGGATAATACATTAATGGGGATATACCCACATAGGAAACATAGGAAATATAAGTAGGAAACCAAGATGGAGCAATGAGTGAATAAAAAAAGAGGCAGAAAAAAAAAAAAAAGTAATATTAGGGGCTGCTAGGTGGCCTAGTGAGTAAGAGTGCTAGCCCTGGAGTTGGGAGGAACCGGGATCAGTTTCAACCTCAGAAAATTAGCACCAATATATAAATAAATAACTAGCTGTGTAACCTTGAACAAGTTACTTAACCCCAATTGCTTAAAAAAAAAAAAAAAGTAATATTACCATTGCTTGCATTAGCTTAATTTCATTTTTCCGTAGGTAGAAGAATCCTTTCCTCCAAAATGATGACAGGGACAAAGAAAGACATCCTCCTTTAAAAAAAGACAGGTGTAAAGTAAAAATATAAGGAGGGCAGTGCTAAAGAACATACATAGCTATAAAAAGAAGAAAACCTGAATGTCCACAACATTCTACCTAAGACCCAAGATACTTTGATTTTTTCAGGTACATTAAGTACCTTTGAAAATTTCACCCAGGAAAGAATAAGATTGATCTCTATGCCATCATTAAGTTTCCACGGCCCCTGAAATTGTTATGAAGAAGAATGAGAACAATACTCTGGTAATATGGATACCATAATAGGCCAACAAACATTAGATAAAGGCTGCTCTAAAGACAATGTATGACATCAACATGGCTAAGGTAAACACATCGACTGAGCCAAATTAGCAGAGGAAGGCATATATCTAACTTCTTCCAGACTAAATGCTTTTTATTTTCCCTGGCTTCCTCCAAGATTCAGCTAAAATCCCATCCTCTGAATGAGGTCTTTCCTAGTCCCCCCAGATACAAATGTTTTCCCTTATCAAATTATATTTCACTTACTTGGTATATGTTTTATTTCTATCTACATATACGTATGTTATTTACATGTTTTAGCCTTCATACTAATGTGATTTTTTTTTTGGTGGGGGGGGGGAAGAACTGTTTTTGTCTTTCTTTGTATCCATAGCACTTAGCACAGAAACAGTCACATAAAATATTATCATGGAGAAAGTACTAAAGTTTGTTAGAAAAGGAACAAAAGTCTTAAAATAATCTATATTTACCATAGGTTTTTAAAATCAAAGGAAGTACAAACAGAATTAAAAATTTACATAGGAATTTAGATGAAGAGGGATGGGGATACTCTCAAGAATTAAATTATGAAGACTCCAAGAAAAACAACTGACTACATAATAATACAAATAGAGTTATATAATACAAATAATAATAATACAAATAGAGTTATATAAAAAGACTAATGGATGCATAGAAAAACACACTAATAAAGTTAGATTTGAAAGAGGCGTGTATATAAATTGGAAACAAGAACAAATAATAAGATATATATCTACACAAAAGTGCCGTGCAGTGCTGTAAGAACGATGTGATAAGTAAAATTCACAATGAACTGACAAGATAAGAATAGGATAACCTATACCTAAAGGATAGAGGCTCCCATTTTTGTTGCCATATTGATGAAAAAAAAAGAAGGATCAAAGAAGGGATAGTATTATAGCTCAGTGTTGATTTTACAATGATAATCGACAGAGAGAAGGCAGAGTTCCTTATAACATACTTATTATAGTGCTTCTTTCTTCTTTGCCATGGAGGAATCTTCTTTGTATTAGAAAGTTCATAGCAAATATGGCTCTCAGGGAGATGAGTTAAGAGAACACCTGTTGTCCTTGATGACTTTAAGTCATCTAGTCATCTAGCAATTTAGCTTATTAAGATCTTGTGTCATTAAAAGAATTGCTGTTCAGTTGCATCTGACTCTTCATGACCCCTTTTGGGGTTTTCTTGGCAAAGATAATGTGGTTAATATCTTCAGCTCATCTTGCAGATGAAGAAATTGGGCCATACAGGATTAGGTGAGTTGCCAGGGTCACATAGTTAGCAAGTAAGGATCTGAGGCTGGATTTGAAATCTGGTGTTCCTGACTTTATGTCGAGTGCTCTGTCCACTAAGTCACCAAGCTGCCCATTAAAAGATTAGACAGATATGGTTGCTGAGTCACTTACAGGGATATTTGAAAGATTGTAGAGGAATCACAGGAGATGAGAAAGGGAAATGCTATTTTGATTTTTCACAAAAGGAGCAGAAATTGAATCTACAAATTTTAGGTGAATGTGACTTAAACTCCTGGGGAAATTCTAGAAGGTGTCATTAAGGGGGTGGCTAGTATATATTAGAAAAAGGAAATGATAATTATAAAAAGTCACTATGGCTTCAAAAAGAAGAGATAATGCCAGACCCACCTTATTACTCTTTTTCATAGGATTATTAACCTGATAGTTATGAGAAATGCTATAGGTACACTTTACCTAGATTTTAGCAAGGTATTTCCTAAAGTCTTTCATGTTCTTTAGAAAAGATGAAGCATTATGGGTTAGATGATAGCATACTTAGGGGAACCCAGAACCAGTTGAATGGCTAGCCCCACAAAAAGGTACCACTGTTTCATCCTGTGCTACTTATTTAGCATTATTATCAATGACTTGGATAAAGTAAAGATTCCATGCTTATCAAATTTGCAGAAGACATAATGCTAAAATGATATCTAATCAGTATTCAGAAAGATTTTGACAAGCTATAACAGGCCAAATAGAACAAGCTGAAATTTGAGAGGGTGAAAGTACAATCGTTCAGTTAAAAATATATAAAAAGTAAAAGATGAAGGGGAAATAGCTTGAACATTCATTTCATCTGAAGACTTTGATACAGGGTTTTTAGTAAACTATAAGCTCCTTTTGAGGTGATAATGCGTGCCTCTTCTATATATTCTGCCATGATCAGAAAATATGTAAATAAAGTCATGTGTGTAATTCAGGTACCACACTTTACAAAGGACATTGATAAGCTGGAGAGGCAAAGAAGGGAGAGAGGTGCAGGGGAGGAAGTGGGAACTGGAAGGCAGAATGATGAAGGATTCCTGCCCAATAAATAACTGTTTAAAGGAACTTAGAATTTTCAGTGTGGAAAAGGGAAGACTAAGGGGCAATTTAGCAGCTATCTTCCAGAAGTATGAGTAGTCTCATTTCACATGATGCCAGAGAGAGAACTAAGAACAATACGTGGAAGTTGCTAAGAGTAAAATTTAGGCTTAACATAAGGAAGTACCACCGTTTCTGGACAATAAAAGCTGAAAGGGGCTATTAAAAAGGTAATAGGGAGACATTTAAATAGACTGGAAGACACTACAAACAGGCATTGTGTGAGAGAAATGGCATAAATAATGTTAGAAGCATTTATGAACAACATGGAACTTGGGACAATGTGACAAGGAGAGAGATGTCAGTGATTATTAATAACAGAAAGAAGGCACAGCTGGTTATATCTTATTTTGTGTCTTTCTTCTCTGCCAAGGAGAATGTTCTTTGGACCATAAAGAACAGAGAAAATATGTTTTTTAGGAAGTTGAGTTAAGAGACCACCCAACTATACCTGACTCGTATAGAAAACTTGTGATGGTATCATCTTCCCTTTGGGATTATCTAAAATTTTATCATATGTATATATTTTGTACATAGTCATTTACTTGTTGTCTCTCTTGTTTGAACAAAAGGTTTTTGAAATTAGGTACTATTTTTGGCCCTTGAAAAGCAAATTACCAGAATTCAGTAATCAATCAGAATAAATATTATTAAGTCCCTACTATTTGCCAGGCACTGTGCTAAGCACGAGAGATGCAAAAAGAGGCAAAAGACTATTCCTGCCTTCGAAGAGATTATGTTTACAATCTAATTGGGTGGGGGGAGACAACATGCTATACACACACACACAGACACACACACACACACACACACACACACACAGCAACTTAGTACAATTTCAGGTATAGTAGTTGCTTAAAAAAATGCTTGTTCTCTGGCTAGCTGACATAAGGCCAAAAATAAAGACTGAATCATATTATAATAGTTCTTCGATGATTGGTTAAGGAATTTGACTATATACTAATGGCAATGCAAAGTCAGCAGAGGATTGTGAGTTAAAAGAAAGGTTGAATGAATGTGCTATTTTCTGAAGATAACTGGTAGCAAAGCACAGAATGGAGATGGGAGAGACAACAGTATTTCAGAGATTGTCTATAGATTACTCAGAGGTTTGGATGGATATTTCAGGCTTCATAAACTCTTCTCTATAGCATAGGCTATGTCTTACTAAGTGTTAAGGACTTATTATGTGTCAGGTGATTTTCTAACCACTGGAGAAAAGTAAAACAGCCCTTACCCGGTTATAGGGAAGGAGATGGTAGTTTGGCAGGAATTAAAAGATATGTGAATGTAATGAAATTTTACTTCTGTATAAGAATAAATAAGACTTCTAAGTCATGTGCCAAAAAGATGTAGGACTAAATAATTTTGTAAGTTTCAACTAAATCTCAAAAACCTAAGTGAAAAATTACATGCCAGAGTTTCAGATAAAGCTATAGATGAGAGGGGTGGGGAATGTAATAGCTTAAGAATTAAAAGAGGAAAACATTAACTCCTAACATTGTCACTTAGCACTCTCCCCTCTAGCATGCAGTCTGACTGAGCAGCAAAACTGACCCACAGCCCCGTCCTTCTGCAAAGACTACAAGCATCAGCCCCTACCTATCCCCTAGTCTTGTTCCAATAAGCTGCAGTTATCAGATTTGTTCAGCCAAGTGTAGAGGAAGACATAGTATGAGAATATTTCTTCCCTTTGACTGGGTACAGTCCCTAGATTAGAGGACCCCATGGTGGCATAAACTCTGCCTTGAACACCAAATTCACCTTGCCCCAAACCTCACAAAAGTAGCAGATTCTTGATTTATCCCAGCAAAAAAAAAAAAGCTAAAAAAAAAAAGTAAGTATATTTGGGCCAGAAGAGAAGAATAGAAAATGTATGACTACACTGGACTTGAAAAAGAGGGGACTCAAATCCAACTAAAGTCAATCCTGTCTCCATAAAAGTTATTCGCACAGAGACTGAAGTCAGTAAAAAGTAAATACTCCAAAAGGAAGGAGAATGAGATAGATTCATGGTCAAACTTAAGAGATAAATCTACTATCAAAGGGGTGGAGTCAAAAGGTGAGTGAGAAAAGGGAATATAATTTTTAAAAAGGCTAAGAGCATCAAAGCTCTCAAAACAGAGAAAATTTAGCTCAACACCTAGAGCATAAGTAGACAAATTAACAGAGAAGATAACCAAAGAAGATAAAGAGTGCTGAAATATCAACAATATTATAGATCTTTCTAAATAAATATTGCAAGGCAAAGGAAATTGAACCACACCTGAAGAAATAGAATCTTAAGAATATCTGAAGAATCATGAAACCCAAATAAATATTCCAGAATTATTCAAGAAAGAAATAAAAATAATGAAAGAAGTCAAAAAGAAGCAAACGGAAAAAAAAATTGTGGCCTGTGTATCATAGATAATTAACAGGATAGAAAAACTTTAATCCATAATGGCATGTCTCTCCAAGGAAGTGAGAGAATAATAGATTGGGAATACAAATATAGCAAATTAAAGAATGATCTGGAAGAAGAAAAGGAAAGGATATAAACATTAAAAGAACACACAATCTCTATACAAATAAACTACATTAATATTGGAGGCAGGCCATATAAAAACAACTTAAGTATCATAGGCTTCCCAGAAGACTGACAAGTCAAAATATCTAAACACTATAATGCAGGAAATAATATACAAAAATGCACAGAATTTCAGAATACAGAAAAAGCATAAATTAAAAGAATCTAAAGATAAAAAAAATGAAAATTTTCAAATTCCAAGATATATAATGGACACATTTTAGAATTTCAATAACAAATAACAAATTCTGCAAAGCAGCCAGGAGAGAAACTGTCTATGATAAATAAAAGCAAATATGATAACACCAGACTAGTTGGTACCTACCTGAAAGGGAATATATTTATTATTCATAATTATATATATATTTATAATTTATTCCAAAAAGCAAAGGAGCATAAGACAAAACACAAAAGGACATGCTCAACAAACCTGAGTCCAATTATCAATGAAAAAACTTGGGACATTTAGTGAAAGAGAAACATTTAAAGCATTTCTGCAAAAACAATTTGTTAAAGTCTATATGCATAAGAAGACTATAAGACTTATAAATAACCCAAACAACAGAAATATCAAAAGTGAATAAATTAATAATACTATGGGAATAGAAGTGGCAAAATGAATTCATTCAATCTCTAGAAGCTACTAAAGGACAAAATGTTTAATAGGCTAAAAACAATAATAAAAACTGAGGAACCTTGGAGAGACTTTTTTAAGGTACACAGAATAATAAAAATGAAAGCAGAATTTGAAGAAATGGAGATGTGATTTTGGCAGAACTGACCTGAAATACCTTATAATGATCCTTCACAGGTGAATCGATGTATTTTCTGGAACTAAACTTCAGAATGATAGGGCATATCAAAGGGAAGAAGTGAAATAATGTAAAAGGGGAATGTGTGATTTAACTTTTCAAAGTCAATGGCAAGCAACAAAGGGAATATACTGTAGATTCTCAGAGGGCAAAAGGTCCTTAGAGAAAGGAGAAATGGAAAAGGGAAAAAGTGAAATGGGGACAGAGAAGAGGAAATCTCAACCCAGTGGGCAGTGGCATTCCCCCTGAAGAGGGAAAAGTTATATTCTGAAATGAGAGATGGGCACTTTACAAGGAATCTAATCTAAAGTGAGTTGGTGTACAGGGAAACAACCTCCTTGGAAAGCACTTGGACTCCAAGGACAAACATAACATACTGCCAAAGGAAAGAACAATCAGAGCTCCTGGAGCAACCTACATCCAGAAAGGACATGAACCCAGAGAGTAAATTGCATGGTAAAAAGGAAAGATTTTTTTTTTTGGGCGGGGGAAGAGGTAAATAGGTAGAGTTGTTCAATAATATTTGGGAAATGGGAATTTCTACCATGTGACAATGCTTCTGTCTTTACCACTTCTTTCATGAATATGTACTTCTTTTATTTTGCTTTTTTTTTTTGGAGGGCAATTGGGGTTAAGTAACTTGCCCAAGGTCACACGGCTAGGTTTTTTGTTTGTGTGGGTTAAGTGTCTGAGGCCAGATCCGAACTCAGGTCCTTCTGACTCCAGGGCCGGCGTTCTACTCACTGTGCCACCTAGCCACCCCAATGAATATGTACTTCTTAAAGTGAGGCACAACTAAAAAGTGGGTGAGGAGGCACTATCTACATAGGCAATAATAGAGAAACTGGTTAGAAGACAATATCAAACTTCATAATTTAGAAACATTAATTCCATGAATAGTACAAAGAGGCTTTTTTTTGTTTTTGAAGGGGAACCAATAAGTATACAGACAATGGATCAAAGAATAATAGTCAATAAAATAAAGGGAAGATAATTAATTAAGCACAAGATTAATCCCTCTTAAGAAAATATTGCCAAAAAAACCCCAAAAAACAAAAAAAAAACTAAAAAGCAGAAGTTGAAGGAGAGCATGAAAGGGGATTCTGAAGTAGCCATTTAACCAAAAAAGGGAAGGGCATAGGAGGAGGCATATATACTTCACATATATAAGTGAAGAACTAGACAGCTAAACAAAATGAAAAAGGGAAAAAGTTATCAGTAAGTTAAGTAAAATTTAAACAAAGGAAATGGTTGATAAATAGGGGGAAATGGATATTGATGGTTAAAGGTAGCACAGGAGGTGGGATGGAAAAGAGCTTGTGTGAATAAGGTTACTTTAAACAAGATTTAGCAAAACTAATTACAGGGACAAAGTATTGACTTAAAAGAGTAAGAGAAACAAAACAAAATTCTAATTTAGGGAAAAAAAATCCTTCAGATGCAAATGGAGGAAAATACAAAGCTAAATCTCAAAAATTTTAAATGAACAATATGATAAAATGAAATAAAGCAATCAATTACATAAAAAAATAACCCTAAAATTTGTTGCTTACATGAAATAAACATAAAAAAGCAAATATGTACATATAAAAATGGGAGGCTGGAACATAATGTATGATTCAGGTGAATCCTAAATGCCAAGATTCTATCAGAAAAAGACAAAACAAAGAATTTTAATAAAAAGAGAGATAAACTGTCTTAGACTTAAAGAAATACTAAATGACAAACCAATAATAATCTTAAATGTACAGGTTCCAAAAGACATAGGATTTAAATGAATAAAAGTAAAATTAAACTGCACAAAGATATTGATAACAACATAATAATAGTTAAATATTCTAATATTCCACTCCCTGACTTGGACAAAACTAACAGAAGAACAAACCAAAGATAAAATATAAATTTAAACAAGTTGCTGGATGAATTAGAATTATAATAATTATAGCGCTTTGTGAATAGTACCACTAAGATGTAGATATTTCTCATTTCTCATTCCCAAATTTCTTTTAAAATTAATCATATACTATTTTGCATGTAATTGAGAGATAAGATGTGCAGGCATTGGGGCACAGAGGTTCACCTTGCCCTAATGGTAAAGTCGAAGGGGGTATGGGAGAAGATATGGGAGAGAGCAGATTGGATGAGGGGATATCTTGTAGGACTGCTATTCTGGGGTGGTGGGTAGGGGAAAAATGGGGAAAAAATTGTAACTCAAAATCTTGAGGAAATGAATGATGTAAACCAGAAGTTAATAAAGCATTTGTTTAATTGAAAAAAAAATTAATCATATATTATAAGGCACAGAGATTAACAAAATTGGTATAAAGGTAAAAATATTAAATATTTACTTTATAGAGCATAATGATTAAAAATGACAATTAATTCGGTTAAATGGAGAATTAACAATGAAACTCTCAGTAATGTGTGAGTCAAATAACAGAGAATATGATACAAATAACAAGAAAATACAAAGTTAAATAACAGAGAAACAATTAAAGGACTTCCAGAGCCAAGATGACAAAGTAGTAAATCACCATAACTCTCCCATATTCACCTCCAAACAACTATAAAATAATACCCTAAAAGAAATCTTGGAATAGCATAATCAGCAAAAAATGGGGGTGAAACAGTCTTTTAGCTCAAGAAACTTGGAAAACTGGCTGTAAAGGTTTGTCTCACTTGGGTAAAAGGGGAATGCTCTCCACAACAGGAAGCATCCCAGGAAATCCTGAGCCTTTGTGCAGGCAAACACTAATACCAGGAGTTCCCACTTGCCTCAGCATGGCCAGGTGAACAGGCAGACTCCAGCATAGCTCCACCCAAACAGGCAGAATCCAGAGGCGAGACCACCACTTGCTTCAGTGTAATCCCAGGGACACAAAAAAGTGCCCCACCAGCCTCAGCACATGCTAACCCCAGATCAGCACCAAGTAAGCTGCCAGATACCTACATCCTCCAGCAACTCCAGACACTCCCTTGAGTGAAGCACCAGACACAAGGGTCCTCCATGGGCCTCAGAGCAACATTGAAACAGTACCAAGTAAATAGTTGGGCCTGCAGCCCCAAGCACAAAAGCCTGAAACATTACCCTTTCGACCCCAGGAACAGAGCTTAAAATTAAAAGAAAGAAAAAGGTAAAAAAAATGATAAGCAAAAAATAACAACCACAAAGAATCTGACCTTAGAAAGTTTTTATGGTGATGTAGCAGCAAGCACCTCAGTGTCCCCAGGGTGGCTACCAACACAGGTTCTTAGATCTGCTTTTCTAAAGGAAAGCAACTCAAAATGGGTTAACAATCTTGCTCTAATCAATCAAACATATCATTTACCTAGTTCAGGGGAAAAAGGTCAGCACCCTGAACTTCAGAGTATACAGACAGAAATATTTCAAGCAGACAGGCCTCCAACTGTCCAACCATACCAAATCACAGTTACCAGAGAGGAAAGCAACAACATCTGGGTTTTTCAAAACCTGGGGGGCTCTCAACAGCTGCCCAGAGTCTCATCTGGTCAAATCACACAACACTTCCCAAAGTAAGCCCCAAAACAAAGTTTCACATCAGGGATTATATAGCCTTCTCCTGGGTCAGAGAATGTAACAACCCTCTTGACCCACTGCCCAATCACAAAGCACCAAGGTGAGGGTATTCCTGAAAAACAAGCCTCCCTCCATAGACTCCAGGTGCACTTAATCCTAGGGGCAGGGAAGAGCTTAAAAATTTACATTCCTAAAACATTCAGCCCCAATCTAAATGGCGATGGATCCTGGAACAAATAGAGGCACTAAACTTTGTAATCCTACTTACTATGCCATAATATAATGCCAAGCAAAGGCAACTTCCCAAAGGTTCAAAATACCAGCATAGCCACTCTCCATTTTATTCAGTGACCAATTAAGAACAGAGAAAATCAAAATACAGTATAATTCAAAATACAGCATTCACCAAGTGTAATTCAATAATTTCTAAGTACTGCTCCACCCCTGGTCAGTACATTCATTTAATCAATCACAAAGACCTCTTCTCAAATGGAGATTAGTTTCCAATCATAAACAAAGTACATTCATTTGGTCAGACACAGAGCACAAAAAAAAAAAAAAAAAAAAGCCAAAAGATTCCCAGAGCACAAGAGTCAGAAGTTTCCCACTCCTAGATCACAACTGAAAAGGTCATTTACCCCTGAGTTACAACAAGCTTAAGCACAGCATTTAATACCCAAAGAGAGGTCTTTTCTTCATCTTGATCCCAAGTTCTCAGCAATCTCTCTTCTTGGGGAGACAAGGCTTAGCAAGGACACAAGATACATTGCCAGTGTCCTCATTAATTCATTCTCTGTCTGCAGAACAGTCCTAGGACCCCTGAAAACATTAGCAACACCCTCTTCCAGGATTTCTGTAAACATACAAGAAAATCCTTCTTCAGGGCTTCTGAACCAACAGCAAGGTTCCAGGACCTCTGCAACAACAGCACCGGACTTCACCAGTGGACTAATCTGGCAAAACAACATCAAAACAGACAAAGTACCAGCATCACAGCCATGTCTCCTCAGTTCTTGGCAGCTCCAGGTGGCAGCTCTCAAAAGTCCTGGGCAGTTCAAACTGGCTCTCAGGAATCCTCTCTCCCTCTCACTCTGCCTCCATGATGCTGCTTCCAAAAACTCTTCTGCCTCTCTTCCTCTGCTTGTGCCTCTCTAAATCCACAGCACCAGCTCCTCCCAGTTCAGCCCTCTCTTTCACTTCAACAAGTCCATCCCACAAATGGGATTCACAAGCTCTGGGTTTTAACACTCAACCCGAAAACCAAGCCAATACAGGGGGATCTTTAAATTCCATTACTATTACAGGTTAATGTTAATATCAAGACACAAATTCAATGTCAAAGCACCTATGGGCAAAACCCCAAAGAAAAAAAGGAAACGGGTGGCTAGGTGGCGCAGTGAGTAGAACGTCGGCCCTGGAATCAGAAGGACCTGAGTTCGAATCCGGCCTCAGACACTTAACGCACACACAAACAAAAACCTAGCCATGTGACTTTGGGCAAGTTACTTAACCCCAATTGCCCTCAAAAAAAAAAAAAAAAAAGAAAGAAAGAAAGAAAAAAAGGAAAGGAAGTAGTCTCAATCCCAGAAAGAAATCATGAAAAAGATTTTTAAAAAGGAGCTTAAAATCATATAAGTGAGGTAGAAGGGAAAAATGGGAAAATAAATGAAAGTGATACAAAAGGATTATGAAAAAAGAGTCAACAGCTTGGAAAAAGAAAACAACTGCTTAAAAAGTAAATGTGATACAAATGAAAAGGAGGTATAAAAGCTATCGAAGGAAAACAACCCCTTAAAAGTTAGAATTGGTAGGGGCAGTTAGGTGGCACAGTAAGAGCATCGGCCTCGGAGTTGGGAGGACCCGAGATCGAAACTGGCCTCAGAAAATGAGCACCCACACATAAATAATGACCAGCCATGTAACCTTGAGCAAGTTACTTAACCCCAATTGCTTATAAAAAGAAAAAGTTAGAATTGGGCAAAGGGAAGCTAATGGCTGTATAAGACATCAAGAATGAATTTTAAAAATGAAAAAAATAAAATACCTCATTGGAAAAACAACTGACCTGGAAAATAGGATCTATTTGAAAGCCATAATTGAAAGGAAGACCTGGACAGCATCTTTCAAGAAATTATCAAGGAAAACTGCTTTGATGTCCTAGAACCAGAGGGCAAAATAGGCATTGAAAGAATCCAGTGATCATCTGAGGAAAGAGATACTAAAATAGAAACTCCAAGGAACATTATAGTCAAATTTCAGAATTATGAAGTCAAGGAAAAAATACTACAAGTAGCCAGAAAAAAATTTAAATATTGAGCCACAATCAAGATCACACAGAACTTAGGAGCTGTAACATTAAAGGATCAGGGTTCAAGAAACATGATCTTCTAGAAGACAAAGGAGCTAGGACCACAACCAAGAATCACCTACCCAGTGAAATTAAGCATAATGTTTCAAGGTGAAAAATGGTTATTCAATGTAATAGAAGGATTTCAAGCTTTCATAAGAAGAAAACCAGAAATGAACAAAAATTTTGATCTCCAATATCAAGACCCAAGAGAAACCTAAAAAGGGAAAAGGAAACATAACGGATTCAATGGAGCTAAACTGTCTACATTCCTATATGGAAAGATGATAGCTGTAATTCTTAAAAACTATACTACTTATAATACAACTAGAAGGAATATACATAGATAGAGGGTACAGGTATAAGGTGAATTTGAGATAATGACATAAAAAATAATTAAGGGATGAAAAAGAGTATACCAGGTACAGAAGGAAGGGAGAGGCATAATGGGGTAAATTACTTCAGATGAAAAGGTGCAAAGTGAAGTGGAAGAAAAGATGGGAAGGTGGGCAAACCTTACACTCATCAGTACTGGGCTCAAATTGAGAATAATATACACAGTCACTTGAATATAGAAATTTATTTTACCAGACAAGAAAGTAGGAAGAGAGGAAATTAAGTAAAAGGTGAGGGCAGGGGTTGGTGGGGGTGGGAGAGGTACTGACAGAAGATGGGACAGACCAGGGGAGGCAGTAGACAAAAGCAAAATATGTATTTGCAAACATTGTGTATTTAGGGTAAAAGAAGAGAGAGGAAAAACAGGAGGGAAAATAGGATGGAGGGAAAAAGAGATACTAATCATAACTGAGGATGTGAATGGAATGAACTCTCCCTCCAATAAAAGAGAAGCAGATAACAGATTGGATTAAAACCCAGAATCTATATGTTGTTTACAGGAAACACACAATAAGTAGAGACACACCCTGAGAGTAACAGTAAGTCTGTAGCAGAATCTATTATGGTTCAGCTGAAGAAGGAAGGAAGGAAGGAAGGAAGGAAGGAAGGAAGGAAGGAAGGAAGGAAGGAAGGAAGGTAGAAACAGGGGTAGCAATGCTGATCTCAAACAAAGCAAAAGCAAAAAATAGACCTAATTAAAAGAGATAAGGAAGGAAACTGTATCTTGCTTAAGGTTAACATAGACAATGAAATAATATCAATACTAAACATATATACACCAAGTGGTATAGCATACAAATTCTTAAAGAAATGAGCTACAGAAAGAAATAGATAGCAAAACTAAAGTAGTGTGACTTCAACTGATCCCTCTCAGAACTTGATAAATTCCAACCAAAAAATAAACAAGAAAGAAACTAAGGAGGTGAATAGAATATTAGAAAAGTGAGATATGGCAGATGTTTGGAGAAAACTGAATGGGAACAAAAAGGAATATACATTTTCTCATCAATACATGGCACCTACATAAAAACTGACCATATATTAGGGCATAAAACAGTTAAAATCAAATAAAAAATGCAGAAATATTAAATATGTTATTTTCAGATCATAGTGCAATAAAAAAATACATTCAACAAAGGGCAGTGGAAAGAGATGGAAAATTAATTAATCTAATGAATCCAATCCTAAATAATAAGTGGGTCAAAGAACTCACTTATAGAAATAGAAATAGTTAATAATTTCATTAAAGAGAATGACAATAATGAGACAACATTCCAAACTACATGGGATCCAGCCAAAGCAGTACCTATGGGAGAATTTATTTCACTAAATTCTATTTTTTTTTTTGCTTATTGGAGGGCAACTGGGGCTAAGTGACTTTCCCAAGGTCACACAGCTAGTTTTTGTGTCAAGTGTCTGAGGCCAGATTTGAACTCAGGTTCTCCTGATTCCAGGGCCAGTGCTCTATTCACTGTGCCACCTAGCCACCCTATTTCACTAAATTCTTACATCAACAAAATAGATAAAGAACAACTCAATGAATTGTGCATGCAACTAAAAAAATAGCAAAAGAACAAATTAAAAATCCTCAATTGAGTATCAGATTAGAAATCCTGAAAAACAAAAGTGAAATTAAGAAAATGGAAATTAAAAACTTATTAAGCTAATAAATAAAACTAGGAACTTGTTTTATAGGGGGAAAAAAAGCAAAGATAAATCATTGGTTAATGTAATTTAAAGAAAAGGAATCAACAAAGAAGATAAAAATAAAATCAACGATTACGAAATATTTTGTCCAATTAAATGCCAATAAATATAATAATCTGAGCAAAATCAATGAATGTTTACAAAAATAAATAAACCTATATTAACAGATCAGGAAATAGAATTCCTAAATAACCTCATCTTAGAAACAGAAATTGAACAAGTCATTAATGAACTCCCTAAGAAAAATCCTCAAGGCCAAATGGATTCACACTTGAATTCTACCAAACATTTAAAGAATAATTAATTCCAATATTTATAAACTATTTGAAAAAAATAGGCAAAGAAGTTCTCCCAAACTTCTTTTATAAGGCAAATATGGTGCTGATACCTAACCCAGGAAGAGCTAAAACAGAGAAAGAAAATTATAGACTATTTCCTTAATGGATATTGGTGCAAAAATTTTGAACAAAATACTAACAAGGAGATTACAGCAATATATCACAAGGATTTTACATTATGAACCATGGGATCTATACCAGGAAAGCAGAGTTGGTTCTACAGAAGGAAAACTATTGACATAGTTGACCATATTAGTAAAAAACAAACAAACAAACAAACCAACAACAGAAACCATATACAGCTACTATTTCTATTAAAAAACATTAAAAAGCATAGCCAATAGGGGCGGCTAGGTGGCGCAGTGAATAGAGTGCCGGCCCTGGAATCAGAAGGACCTGAGTTCCGAGCCGGCCTCCGACACTTAATCCACACAAACAAAAACCTAGCCGTGTAACCTTGGGCAAGTTACTTAACCCCAATTGCCCTAAAGGGGCTGCTAGGTGGTGCAGTGAGTAAGAGCGCCGGCCTTGGAGTTGGGATGACCCGAGATCAAATCCGGCCTCAGAAAATAAGCACCCACACATAAATAATGACTAGCCGTGTAACCTTGAGCAAGTTACTTAACCCCAATTGCTTAAAAAAAAAAAAACATAGCAATAAAGGAGTGTTCCTTAAAATTATAAGCAGTATGTATCTAAAACCATCAGCAAGCATTATCTGTAATCGGAATAAGCTAGAAGCCATCCTTATAAAATCAGAGATGAAGCAAGAAAGCCCATTATCACCACTATTATTCAATATAGTACTAGAAATGTTAGCTACATCAAGAAGAGAAGAAAAAGAAATATAAAGAATTAGAATACGTAATGAGGAAACAAAACTATCATTCTTTGAGATGATATGATGGTATACTTAGAGATCTCTAGAGAATCAACTAAAAAATTACATGAAAAAATTAACAACATTAGCTAAGTTTCAGAATATAAAATAAACCCACATAAATCATCAGCATTTCTTTTTGTGTTCAACAAAGCCCAACAGCAAGAGAGAGAAAGAGAAAGTCCATTCAAAATAACTGTAAACAACATAAAATACTTGGGAGTCTATCTTCCAGGACAAATGCAGGAACTATAAGAACACAATTACATAACACTTTTGGCATAAAGTCAGATCTAAACAACTGAAAAATAATATCAATTGCTCATGGATAGACTGGACCGATATATAAAAATGACAATTCTACCTAAGTTAATTTACTTATTCAGTGCCAATGAGTGCAATCAAACTACTAAAAAATATTTTATGAAGCTAGAAAAAAATAACAAAATTCATCTGTAAGAACAAAAGGTCAAGAATATGAAGAGAATTAATGAAAAAAAAATAATACGAAGGAAGGTGGCCTAACAATAATAGATCTGAAGCCATATTATAGAGTAGTAATCATCAAAACTATCTGGTGATGACTAAGAAAAAGAGTGATGGATCAGTGGAATAGATTATGTACATAACATGTAGTACTGAATGACCATAGTAACCTTATGTTTGATCACAGTTTTGGAGATAAGAATTCACTATTTCATAAAAACTGCTGGAAAAACTAGAAAACTATAGGGCACAAACTAGATATAGACTAACACCTCAAACTATATACCAAGATAAGGTCAAAATGGATACATGATTTAGATATAAAGGATAATACCATAAGTGAATCAGAAGAGAAAGGAATAATTTACCTGTCATATCTATGGAGAATGGAAGAAATCATAACTAAACAAGAGAGAGAGCATTATGAAATGTAAAATACATCATTTGATTATATTAAATTAAAAGGCTTTTACACAAACAAAACCAGCATAATGAAAATTAGAAGGAAAGCAGAAAGCTGTGAAACAATCTTTACAGCAAGTGCCTCTGATAAAGGCCTCATTCCTTCAATATATTGAGAGTTGAGTAAAATTTATAAAAATACAAGTCATTCCCCAATAGGTAGTTTTCAGATGTAGGAATCAAATCCAGGCATAGGTATGTGAAGGAGTGCTCTAAATCACTTTTCATTAGAGAAATGCAAGTTAAAACAACTCTGAGATACCACATTACAACTGTCAGATCAGGTAATATGAAAAAAAAATGAAAATGATAAAGTTGGAGAGGATGTCAGAAAATTGGAACAATGATGCACTGTTGGTTAAGTTGAGAGCTGATCCAAACATTATTTTTTTGGAATTTATGAAATATTTTAATGTACACATTTTATTTTTTAATTTTTTCCTTCATAAATTATTATTTTTTTTAACATTCACTTCCACAAGATTTTATGTTACAAATTTTCTCCCTGCCTCTCCCCTACCACCCAGCTCAAGAGAGCTAGCATATTGAATGCCCCTTCCCCAATCTGTTCTCTCTTATGTTCTTTCCCACTCCCCCTTACTTTCTTGTAGGGCAAGATGAATTTCCATACCACATTGCCTGTATATATTATTTCCCAATTGCTTATAAAAAAAAAAAAAACAATTTTTAAAGATTTTCTTAACATTTGTTTTTAAAACTTTGATTTCCAGATTATTTCCCTTCTTCCCTCCTCACCTACTCCCACTGGGAAGATAAGCAATGCAACACAGGTTGTACATGTGTAGTTACACAAAACATGGCCATAGTAGTTATATTGTGAAAGACTAACTATATTTCCTTCCATCCTATACTGCTCCTCACTTATTCTATTTTCTGCTTTGACCCTGTCACTTTTCAAACCTATGTCCTTCTAACTACCCTCTTGGCCAATATGCCTTCTCTTCTATCATTCCCCCTTTATCCCCTTTCCCCCTACTTTCCTGTAGGGTAAGATACCCAAATGACTGTTTATGTTATTCCCTCCTTAAGCCAAATTCAATGAGAGTAAAGTTGACCCATTCCCTTTTTCCTACCTGCTCTCACCCTCCATTGTAACAGTTTTCTCTTGCTTCTTTTATAAGAGATAATTTGCCCTATTCTATCTCTCTTTTTCTCCTTCTCTTATTCTATTCCTCTCTCACCTCTTAATTTTACTTTTTTAGATACCATCCCTTCCTATTCAACTGATCCTGTGCCCTATGTATATGTATACATGTACACACATATATACACTCTCATATGCATTTATACATACATGCACCCTATGTGTACATATATATGTGTGTATACACATATATGTATACATATACACATATATATGTATATATATATATATATATATATATATATATATTTCCTTCAACCATCCTCATAATGAGAAGTCTCATGAGTTATAATTATGATTTTTCTATGTAGGAATGTAAATAGTTCAACTTTAATAAATTCCTCAGGATTTATTTTTCCTGTTAACCTTCTCATGATTCTCTTGCTTCTTGTATTTGAAAGTAAAATTTTTTGTTCATCTCAGGTTTTTTCAACAAGAATACTTGAAAGTCTTATATTTCATTGAATGACCATATTTCCCCTGAAGCATTATACTCATTTTGGTGGGTAGGTGATTTGTGATTTTAATCCTAGATCCTTTGACCTCTGGAATATCATATTCCAAGGTCTTTGATCTCTTAGTGTAGAAGCTGCTAGATCTTGTATTATCCTGACTGTGTTCCCACAATAAACAAATTGTTACTTGCTGGCAGCTTGTAATATTTTCTCCTTGTCCTGGGAACTCAGGAATTTGGCTTTGATATTCCTAGGAGTTTTCTTTTTGGGATCTTTTTCAAGAGGCAATTGGTGAATTCTTTCAATTTCTATTTTGCCCTTTAGTTCTAGGATATAAGGACAATTTTCTCTGAAAATTTCTTGAAGGATGATTTCTAGGCTCTTTTTTTGATCATGGCTTTCAGATAGTGCAATAATTCTTAAATTATATCTCCTGGATATAGTTTTCAGGTTAGTGGTTTTTCCAATGAGATATTTCACATTGTCTTCTAGTTTTTCAATTGTTTGTATCTGTTTTATAGTATCTTGATTTCTCATAAAGTTATTAGCCTCCATTTGCGGTAATCTAATGTTGAAGGAATTATTCTCTTCAGTGAGTTTTTAAAATTCCTTTTCCATCTGGCCTATTCCACTTTTTAAGGCATTCTTCTCCTCACTGGCTTTTTGGGCCTCTTTTGCCATTTGAGTTAGTCTATTTTTTAAGGTGTTATTTTCTTCATTCAGCTGTTGACTTTTTTTCATGATTTTCTTGCATCATTCCCATTTCTCTTCCCAGTTTTTCCTCTACTTCTCTTACTAGATTTTCAAAATCCTTCCTGAACTTCTCCGTGTACTGGGACCAGTTGTTTTTTTTTTGTTTGTTTGTTTTTGATTTTTGTTTGTTTTTGTTTTTTTTCCCCTTGGGAGCTTTTGATGCAGGAGTTTTGACTCTGTTGTCTTCTTCTGGTTCTATGATACTTTTTGCCCCCCCAAAAAGATTATATGGTCTGATTGCACTTCCTCTGTTTACTCATCTTGCCAGCCAATTACTTGACTTTTGAACTCTTTGCCATAGTAGAAATCTGCTTCCAGAGGAGAGTGTGTTGTGTCTCAAATTTCTGGGGTTTGGTGCAGTTGTCAGAGTTTTATTCTAGGCACCTGGCTCAGAACTGTGAGGAGTGCTTTCTCTCCATAGCCTCAACAAACTGCCACACCAGTGCTCCTCAGCCCAGGACCACTACCCAAGACTGAGACCCAAATCACAGTAGGGCAAAGCAGAAGTATCCTGCCTCCATGACAACAGAGAGATTCCTGAAAATGCCCTCTGGACAGTCACTTGGTCCCCCTTAAATCTGTAGACCACAAGTTGGAAGCATCAGCAGTAGCAACAGTTGCAGTCGCAGCAATCTCCTCTGCCACCTTGGGGCAGGGACTGGAATGCTCTCATCTCTCAACCTGGATCAATACGGTTCCCCACTGATCTTTTACTTTCTCTTTGATATCTATGGGTTAAAAACAATCTGGAAACCACTACAGCTGCCAGTGATTGACTCTCTTCAAGTCTGCTCTAGCCTTGGTTCAGGGCTGACCTGGGTCTGAGCCCTTCCAGCTCTGAGACTGCACTTGGCTCCCAGCCTGGTGTGACTGACTTTCCTTAGCAGCCTTCCTATCTGCCTTCAGTTGGAGATTTGTTTCTCTCTGTCACTTTGTGGGCTCTTTACCTCTAAAATTTGTTAAGAATCATATCTTACAGGTTTTAAAGGTGGTTGGAATGGGAGCTCAAGGAGTTCCTGCTTTTACTCTGCCATCTTGGCTCTGCCCCCTCTGAGCCAACCATTCTTGTTATTTTATTTTATTTTTTTTTAAATTAATTTATTAGTTTAGTTTCAGTTGACAAGATTCAATTCCATAGTTCCTTGATTTTCAAATTTCCTTTACTTCCCTCCCCCCTCCCCTCATGACATCATATAGTACAGTATAGGGTCTGCAAATGCATTCATATTAAACATTATTCCAATTACAAAGGCATATTGTACTAGGTGGGATGAAAGATGGTAAGGAAGAAGTACAACCAAACAATGAGAAGAACAAGATCATTTAGTTTGCCTCCATCAGGATTCAGGCTCAGTTCTTTCTAGTTATATCTCTGGATGGCACATTTCTCACTTTCTTGAGTCATTCGGGATTAACTTATATCACTGCATTGCTGAAAAGAGTCCAGTCTGTCATAGTTGGTCGTCACAGATATGGTATGTCTGTGATTGTATACAAATTTCTTCTGATTCTACTCTTCTCGCTCAGCATCAGTTTGTATAAGTCTCTCCAGGTAATTATGAAATCCGTCACCTCCTCGTTTCTTATAGCACAATAAAATTCCATTACATTCATATACCACAACTTGTTTAGCCATTCCCCAATTGATGGGCACCCCTTTAGTTTCCAATTCTTTGCAACCACAAAAAGGGCTGCTAAAAATATTTTTGTACATATGGTTCTTCCTCCCACTACTATGATCTCTTTGGGATATAACCCTAGGAGTGGTATGGCTGGGTCAAAGGGTATGAAATTATTTATAATCCTTTGGGCATAATTCCAGATTGCTCTCCAGAATGGCTGGATAAGTTCACAACTCCACCAGCAATGTATTAGCGTTCCAATTTGCCCACAACCTCTCCAGCATTTGTCACTTTCTTGTTTTGTCATCTTAGCCAATCTGACTGGAGAGATGTGGTATCTCAGAGTTGTTTTGATTTGCATTTCTCTAATTAATAGTGATTTAGAGCATTTCTTCATATGCTTATAGATATCTTTAATTTCTTTCTCTGAAAACTTCCTGTTCATATCCTTTGACCATTTCTCAATTGGGGAATGGCTTGTATTCATATAGATTTGGCTCAATTCTCTATAAATTTTAGAAATGAGTCCTTTATCAGAGACACAAGTTGTAAAAATTCTTTCCCAATTTCCCACCTCCCTCTTGATCTTGGTTACATTGGCTTTGTTTGTACAGAAGCTTTTCAATTTAATGTAATCAAAATTATCCATTTTGCATTTTATAATGCTCTCTAATTCTTGTTTGGTCCTAAAATCTTCCCCTCTCCACAGATCTGTCAGGTAAACTATTCCTTGCTTTCCCAAATTGCTTACAGTATCATCCTTTACACCTAGATCATGCACCCATTTAGACTTTATTTTGGTATATGGTGTTAGATAGTGATCTATGCCCAGTTTCTGCCATACTGTATTCCAGTTTTCCCAGCAGTTTTTGTCAAATAGTGCATTCTTATCCCAAAAACTGGGGTCTTTGGGTTTATCGAACAATAGATTGCTATATTCATTAACTGCTGGGTCTCCTGCACCTAATCTATTCCATTGATCCACTACTCTACACCTATGCCAGTACCAAGCAGTTTTGATGACTGCTGCTGTATAATACAGATGAAGATCTGGCATAGCTAGTCCACCTTCCCTAGCATTTCTTTTCATTAATTCCCTTGATATTCTAGACCTTTTGTTTTTCCAAATAAATTTTGTTATTATTTTGTCTAACTCTACAAAGTAGTTTTTTGGTAAATTGATTGGAATGGCACTAAATATATAATTTAGTTTGGGTAAAATTGTCATTTTTATTATATTAGCTCGACCCAGCCACGAGCAATTGATATTTTTCCAACTATTTAGATCTGATTTTATTTCTGTGAGAAGTGTTTTGTAGTTGTGATCATATAGATTCTGGGTTTGTTTTGGCAAGTAGATTCCCAAATATTTTATAATGTCTACAGTGACTTTAAATGGGATTTCCCTTTCTATCTCTTGCTGTTGAGTTTTATTAGAGATGTACAGGAATGCTGAGGATTTATGTGGGTTTATTTTATATCCTGCAACTTTGCCAAATTTATTTATTGTCTCAAGTAATTTTTTACTTGATTCTCTAGGATTCTCTAAGTATATCATCATATCATCTGCAAAGAGTGACAGCTTGGTCACTTCTTTGCCTAATTTGATTCCTTTGATTTCTTTTTCTTCTCTAATTGCTACTGCTAACGTTTCAAGTACCAGATTGAATAAGAGGGGTGATAGTGGACACCCTTGTTTCACTCCTGATCTTATTGGAAAGGCTTCTAGTTTATCCCCATTGCATATAATACTTGCTGATGGTTTTAGATAGATGCTAGCAACTATTTTAAGGAAGGCTCCATTTATTCCTATACTTTCTAGTGTTTTTAATAGGAATGGATGTTGTACTTTGTCAAAAGCCTTTTCTGCATCTATTGAGATGATCATGTGGTTTTTGCTAGTTTTGTTGTTGATATGCTCAATTATATTGATGGTTTTCCTAATATTAAACCATCCTTGCATTCCTGGAATGAATCCTACCTGATCAGGGTGTATTATTTTTGTGATAATTTGTGGGAGTCTTTTGGATAATATTTTATTTAGAATTTTTGCGTCTAAATTCATGAGGGAGATTGGTCTATAATTTTCTTTCTCTCTTTTATCTCTTCCTGATTTAGGAATAAGTACCATATTTGTGTCATAGAAAGAGTTTGGTAGGACTCCTTCTTCACTAATTTTCCCAAATAGTTTGTAGAGTATTGGAATCAATTGTTCTTTAAATGTTTGATAGAATTCACTAGTAAACCCATCTGGCCCTGGAGATTTTTTCCTAGGGAGTTCATTGATGGCTTGTTTGATTTCTTTTCTGAGATGGGGTTATTTAGGTAATTCACTTCCTCTTCAGTTAATCTGGGCAATTTGTGATTTTGTAAATATTCATCCATTTCACTAAGATTGTCATATTTATGTGCATACAATTGGGAAAAATAATTCCTCATTATTTTTTGATTTCCTCTTCATTGGAGGTAGATTCACCCTTTTTATTTTTGATACTCATAATTTGGTTTTCTTCTTTCTTTTTTTTTATCATATTGACTAAGGGTCTATCAATTTTGTTGATTTTTTCATAAAACCAGCTCTTGGTTTTATTTATTAATTCAATGGTTTTCTTAATTTCAATTTTATTAATCTCACCTTTGGTTTTCAGTATTTCTAATTTAGTACTAAATTGGGGATTTTCAATTTGTTCTTTTTCTAGCTTTTTCAATTGCATGTCCAATTCACTGACCTCCCTTCTCTCTGCTTTAATTAAGTATGCACTCAGGGATATAAAACTTCCCCTGAGAACTGCCTTTAGTGCATCCCACAAATTTTGGTATGTTGTTTCATTATTATCATTCTCTTGAATGAAATTATTGATTGTTTCTATAATTTCTTCTTTGACCCACCAATTTTTTAGGATTAAATTGTTTAGTTTCCAATTAGTTTTTAGTCTATCTTTCCATGGCCCTTTATTGCATATAATTTTTATTGCATCATGATCTGAGAATGATGCGCTTACTATTTCTGCCTTTCTGCACTGGATTGTGAGGTTTTTATGCCCTAGTACATGGTCTATTTTTGAGTATGTACCATGCACTGCTGAGAAGAAAGTAAATTCCTTTTTATCCCCATTCAGTTTTCTCCAGAGATCCATCATATCTAGTCTCTCTAAGATTCTATTCACCTCCTTAACTTCTTTCTTGTTTATTTTGAGGTTAGATTTATCGAGTTCAGAGAGAGGGAGATTAAGGTCCCCCACTAGTATAGTTTTGCTATCTATTTCTTCCTCTAATTCCTTTAACTTCTCCTCTAGGAATTTGGATGCTATACCACTTGGTGCATATATATTAAGTAGTGATATTGCTTCATTCTCAATGGTGCCTTTTAGTAGGATATAGTTTCCTTCCTTATCTCTTTTAATTAGATCTATTTTTGCTTTTGCTTTATCTGAGATAAGTATTGCTACCCCTGCTTTTTTACTTTAGCTGAGGCATAATAAATTTTACTCCAACCTTTTACCTTTACCCTGTGGGTATCCCTTTGTTTCAAATGTGTTTCTTGAAGACAGCATATTGTAGGATTATGGTTTTTAATCCATTCTGCTATCCGCCTCTGTTTTATGGGAGAGTTCATCCCATTCACATTCACAGTAATGATGACTATCTGTCTCTTCCCTTCCATCCTATTCCCTCCCCTGTTTATGTTTTTGTTTATTCCTTCTCCCTTCCCCTCCTTGAAGTTTTCCCTTTTGACCACCCCCTCCCTCAGTGTTCCCACCCAGTGACCCCCCTTCTTAACCTACCCTCTCCCCTTACTACTATTTCCCTCCCTTATAATCCCTCCCTTTAGTCTCCTCCTTTTCACCCCCCCTTACCCTCCCACTATCTATAGGACACAACAAATTTTTATACTTATCAGAGTAAATTACTCCCCGTTTGATTCCAAACCAATGAGAGTAAATTTCAAACAATGCTCCTCTCCCTCCCTCCAATTCCTCTATTTAATGAATTTATGTGTCTATTCACGTTAGATTCTTAAACTTCACTGATTAATTTGATCCTTCTTTGAACCAGAACCAGTGAGAATAGTGTTTAAATGATGTTCCTCTCCCTCTTACTTTCCCTTCTTCTATAGTGTGTTTTGATGCCTCTTCAGATGGCATATTTTACCTTTTCCTAGCTCATCCTTTCCTTTTTCCCATTACAGTACCATTGATCCCCTTAATAGTCTTTTTTTTTTTTAGACTCCATGTTAGTGCATTCATACCCACACCCTCTAAGTATAACCCTTTTGCAGGTCATGATAATCATAGAGATTTCAAATATTGACAGTTATCAGCTCCACATATAGGGATGTGAACATTTTGCTCTTGTTGCATCCCAAGTAATGAGCTTGTGTTTGTGGGTGTGGGTATGTGCACTTCTGCATGTGTGAGTCTATGTTACCCTTGTTTACCTTTTTATGTTCTTCTGGAGTCTTGTAATTGGAGATCAAATTTTCCATTGAGCTCTGGCTTTTTCATTAGGAAAGTCTGGAAGTCCCTTACTTCATTAAACGTCCATCTCCTTGCCTGAAAGATTATGCTCAGTTTTGCCGGGTAGTTAATCCTTGGTTGTAGTCCTAGCTCTCTTGCCCTACGAAATATCAAATTCCAGTCCCTCTGCTCTTTTAATGTAGAAGCTGCTAGGTCCTGTGTGATCCTAACTGTAGTTCCTCGATATTTGAATTGTTTCTTTTTGGCTGCTTGTAGAATTTTTTCTTTAATCTTATAATTCTGGAATTTGGCTACTATATTTCTTGGAGTTTTCAGTTTGGGATCTCTTTCAGGAGGAGTCCGGTGAATTCTATCAATAGCTATTTTATCTTCTGATTCCAGGACCTCAGGACAGTTTTCTTTGACAATCTCTTGGAGGATGTTGTCTAGACTGCTTTTCTCATCATGGCTTTCTGGTAGACCAATAATTCTTAGGTTGTCTCTCCTGGATCTGTTCTCTAGGTCAGTTATTTTTCCAGTGAGATATTTTACATTTTCTTGCAATTTTTCGATCATCTTGTTTTTTTCGATTGATTCCTGCTGCATCATAGAGTTCTGAGTTTCAGTTTGGTTGTATCTAATTTTTAGTGAATTATGGTCTTCAATAAGTTTTTGAAGTTCCTTTTTTAGGGAGGTATTTTCTTTTTCCAAGTTGGTCATTGCCTCCCTGATTTGGTCTTTAAAATTTTTCTTAAGCTCCTCCAGGAATGCTATTTGTGCTTGAGACCAGATCATGTTTCCTTCTGTGGTCTCTGGTGTGGGCAGAGAGTCTATATTGTCCTGTGTGTTTTGTTGTTCTTGCCCTGCATAGTATGCTCGAATAGACTTTCTTGCCTTCCCCTTCTCCTTTTCAGCTTCCTTCCTTCCCATTGTGACTTCCTGTTTCTTAGTGTCTCAGGCTATGAGTTTGGGGCCTGATCCTTGACTTTGAATACCTCTGGGTGGCTAGTTTATGGCTAAGTCAGGGAAGTCAGTGAGGAATGTAGATGTGTAGGTGGGGTTGAGTCTGACCACTTCAGATTTCTGCCTCTATACCCCTGGGCTATAAGTAGGCTTTTGTTGGTGAGGTGAGGTGGGGCTAGTTGGGTCCCCTCCCTCTCTTCTCTTCAGATTCCTGGCTGTCTCAGTTACACCCTTTCTTGGAGATTCTCAAGCCTGAGGCTATTTCCATTAACTTGGGATTTCAGTCTGGGTGGGAGACTTATCTTTGGGTTTTCTGCTTCATGAAGGAGGGATGGGAGGATCAGAGCAGCTAGAATTTACTTTGCCATTCCAGCCCCTGTATTATACAGGCAGGCAGTTTCTAAACTTCCAGGCTGGGGGCTGAATGCAGCCTGAGAAGCCACTCTCTCCACTGGGGGCCCGACTCTCCTACCTGGCTCCAATGATTCGTTCCCTCTGCGAGATGACTGCGATTCGTCCTTGGTAAGTCTGCAGGCTGGGGCTTTTTCTCTCTCTGGTGTAGTCTGCTTGCCTGCTCTTATGTCTGAGCTGTGCAGACCCCACGCGCTCTGCGCTCGACCTGTGCGGGCACTCTGGGCAACCTCCTGTGCTGGATTCTGCCACACTCTGTCTTCCACTGGGCTTCGTCACTCCATTCTTGTTATTTTAACAAATGCTTTATTAACTTCTGGTTTACATCACTCATTTCCACCAGATTTTGAGTCACAAGCTTTTCCCCATTTTTTTCCCTACTCACCAGCCCAGAATAGCAGTCCCACAAGATATCCCTTCACCCAATCTGCTCTCTCCCATATCTTCTCCCATACC